>JADRCH010000073.1:12345107-12392857 GCA_019843965.1 Rhynchomys soricoides | reverse complement strand
AAGAAGAAGAAGAAGAAGAAGAAGAAGAAGAAGAAGAAGAAGAAGAAAGAAGAAGAAGAAGAAAGAAGAAGAAAGAAGAAAGAAGCAGCAGCAGCAGCTTCAGTCAGATTGCCAGAAGAATATAGGTGTAACATATCTTCACCTTTTTGCTAGCTCTTGTTACTAAATCTTAAATTAGTGCTAGTTCAGTGGGGCTGCTTTACCTTGTGTTTTACATTTTCCTAGTGAGAATAAACACATTTTTTATATATAAAATTGTACTTACTATACAATATTACAACTGTAAAAATAAAATATAGACCTTCATTTCTCCCCCATTTTAGTTACTTTAATGGGCTTTTTCCGACTGGGGGGTCCTTCTCTCTTATCAGACTTGTAATACTTCATTTGTATTTAATGTTGTTACTTCTAGCTTTATAATCACATGCATTATATACATTGTAAACATTATTTCTAGTGTCTATAATGAATAAAAATTAACTTTTTAAATACATCAAATTATTACCTTTTGGACTCAATCAATCTTGTTTCTAAAAAAATCCTCCTTGAGCTGGAGAGATGGTTCTGTATTTACAAGTACACTCTGCTCCTACAGAGGACAGTAGTTAGATTCCTATGCTTGGCAGTTCTCAACTGCTTGTAATCCCAGCTCCAAGTGCTGGTGCTTGGATGACCTCTGGAGTCACCCAAATTTGCATGCACATACCCACACACATATACAGAATAAAACATAAAATAAATCTTTAAAAGTTGTCCTTTTCACCAAAGACAAAATATTCTCCTGTGTTTAAGGCTTCATCTCTTTTCATCCTCAACTTTATGATTTTCAACAGACCAGAGCTCCCTATTTGGCTGCTCACCATCATCTGGATATCGCAGGCACAATACTCAGGTGGCAGGTGCTGGCACAGGTCCCAGCCCACCCGGTCAGCTATCCTCAGTGGCCATCTGCTCACATCCTTTCCACAACCTCCCTTGGCTCTCAAGGTTCCAGTTGTCTGTGAGAAAAAAAAGAACATATCCAGCATAGCATTCTGAGCACAGCACTATTCTCAGTTTTCCAGAGCTGACTTCAGGGATCCTGCAGAAAACAAAACAAAACAAAAAGCCACCCCTTACTGCCACCCACAGAGGCTGAAATCTGAGGACCAGGCTTAGCTGGTAGGAAGTCCTCATGGTCCCTGGACAGCCTTTATAGGTTTCTTGGCTGTTTCCTGGCAGGAGTTAGCAAGTGGGCGGTGAGAGGATCAGAAGAATCTTGACTGGTATGTTAGTCTGGACAAAGTTTTAAAGAGAAGCTCCCACAGCTCCATTAGCTGCCAAAATGGGAAGAAAGCACCCACATGGACATTGTCCCTCTGTCACTCAGGGACAAAAGGGTTCCCACAATGCCCTAGCACCTGGGAATCCCTATACTTCTCCAGAGTTGGAACAGGTTTATACTGCTGTACTTTTTCCAAGAAAAGAAAACTATTTCTGGATATTCTTATCCCTTGTCCACTGTGATGTTTGATTGGGTATTTGAACACTGTTTGGGATGGTGGTGTAGCACTGTTGAGGAAGTACATCATTAGGGTAGGCTTTCAGATGTCATAGACTCACCCTACTCTCAGTTTGTTCTCTTCTTCTGCTTGTAGTTGAAGATGTCATTACTTAGATTCCTGCTCCAGATGCCTGCCATCATCCCTCTCCCACCATGATACATTCCTACCCCTCTGGAAGCACAAGCCAAAATAAACCTTTTCATCTATAAACTGCCTTGCTTGTGGTATTTTAACATAGCAACAGAAAGTAACTAATATAAAAGTTGTTACCAGAGAGTAGGGTGTTGCCATGAAGAACCTGATGATGCTGGCTTTTTGAAGGAATGTAGAAGACTTTGGAAACTGCATTAGTAAATCAGTTGAATGCTGTGAGCATAGTTGGCCAGCCACTCTTGCAGGAGCTTGGAAGAAATAGTGCAGAAAGTAACAGGACTTATGGAAAGCAGACCTAGGAGATTTTAGAGGAGAGCAGTATCAGCAACTAGGCTAGAGACCATGCTTGTGATATTTTGGGAAAGAATCTGGTTCCCTTCTAACTGTGTCCTAAGACCTTGGCTGAGGCTAAAATGAAAATGAGTGAACAGGTTTCTTTCGTCTACTTAGGTTGTCTTAAGGTGCAAGGCTCTCTTCCCACATTGACACTCTTACTGTGCGGCTTTCCAGCATCATACGAGTTTTCAAGGTCATTAACGCACCTCCAGGTGTATTTATTTTAGTCTCCTTGTAAATATAGTTTTATCGAAATGAATAAATTTGTAGGTAGCATATTATTATTATATTTTACTCAATTCTGTTGGTCTAAAAATGAAGTTTAATTTATAGGTAGCTCCTCTCTGGGGTTGATTTATCAGCTCCATTGTTTTGTTGCCAAACATTGCGAGTGTTCGGAAAAGCTATAATAAATTCCTTTTGAAATCAAAATTTCTTCTACAATCAGTTAAAAGATTATGGAAAATGTGGTTCTTGTTTTTACCTGAAAGGTCAAGTGTGGTGAATTTGCAATGGATCAAGACAGTATGTTTCTCATGGTGAATTTTGCAATAAATCATTTCTTCCATGCACAGCCTCATATCCTCAGCAATAAAAGCACCCCTCAAGGTCATGGCATCTTTTGGCCTACAAAATGGAGACTCCTATATGTGTGAGGGTGATGATGTAAGAGGGGGTAAAACTTAATAGGTCATGAGAACATCTTTCTCCTCAACTCAGAAGAATGTTGGAGAAAATTGAAATGGGTCATGTTATTTCTCACGGATGCATTTAGTTTAGTTCTAAGATGATGTCATAGCCTGAACTACTGGGAGAGGGTAATTCCATGACTTTACCAGTGACCACAACACAAATCTTGTAATCAAATGCATTTCTCTTACTCTTGAATGTACATAACTTCAGCCTCAAATTCCTTACTATAATGTCTCAATAAACAAAATTCAGTAAGAAAACATTGGTGCCCAAAACAACTTTGAGCATAGACCAACTTTTAGAATAGGAACTGTGTGATCAGGTCCCAGATCAGTGAGACACTGGTTGTGTTCTTGAGAGAACTTTCACCTGATTTATTTTATCATATGTAAAATGAGACAGGATCTAGTAGTCTGCCCTAAAGTCTTTTCCAAGTTCATTCTAGCATCCTTTAGCTTAGAAGGAAAAATGAAAGAAAGAAAAAGCAAGGAATGAAGGGAGAGAGAGAGGAAGGAGGAGGAGGGAGGGAGTAGGTGGGAGGGAGGAGGGAGGGAGAGAAGGAAGGAAGAACGGATGTAGAAACATAACTAGCAGACTGCAGAAAGGAACACATTGTTTATTCTACATGTATAGACTAGCAGCCAGAGATGTTCCACCATTGTGTTAATCTGCTTTTGGTAAGTCTATGTTCAGATAAGAGGTAGACCAAAAATATTGCCAAGTGATGAGAATTTCAGTGTTCCTTTCTTCCCACAAAGTAAAAGCATTGTTTATGTCCATCCATCTACGTGTACTATGATTAGGTTTAGTTGTCAACTGTATATAATCTAGAATCACCTGGCAAGAGACTCTTAATGAGAACATGATGTGCAAGAATGTATGTGGAGCTATAATCTTGATTATATTAATTGAGGTGAGAAGATTCACCCACTATGGGTGGCACCATTCCCTAGGCAGAAGATTGTGAACTATATAAGAGTGGAGGGGGAACAAAATACATAAATATACATACAATTCTCTCTGTTCTTGAGTGTAAATGTGCCTTGACTTTTCCTCAATGATGGACTACAATCTAGAATTTTAAGATAAAATAAACCCTTTATCCCCTTAATTGGTTTTGTGAGGATATTTTTATTTCAGCAAGGAGAAAAAAAACCTATGATAATGTGCATTTTTCAGTAACAAGGATACTTTGAAACAATTTTAAAAGTCTGGTATTCTAAAATGAGAAGGAAAAAGAATCTGTAGATATTCAATAATTAAGCAGCTTTTCAACTTATCAATAATCAAAAAAACCATACTTTCTCGTCATCTAAGGAAATCCTCTGTGTAAGAACTTGGCATATTTTACATTCCCCTATACAAGGAGGGGATGGACCAGAGGCCCCTGAGACTGCCTACTCCTAAAGGAGCTGATTGCCAAGACAAACAATAAGAGAAAGGAATAAAAATGCCTCTTTAAGAACAATTTAAATATAGAAATAGAAATAAATAGAATAAATAATAGATTTAAATAGAAATCTGTGTCTATGTCAAGTATATGCACCAAGAGGACAGAGGGGACAGGGGATAGCTAAAAACAAAGTGTGATGGTGTAATGCATGTAAAGGAGTCCTTCACTTTGCATCCTACTTTTTAAAACTAAAGAAAATAGGTGTAACACAAGCATTATTCCTTTTAAACACCATCGCAACATCAAGAGTCGATGCTGACAGCATCATTTCCTGGAGAAGGAAACTGTATTTTGAAGACAATAGGTTACTTTCCTGACAGCACATCTGAAAGGCCAGTTCTGGAATCTGAACTGACACCTGGCTCAAACTATATATTACTGAAGCAGTGCATAGTGGGTGGTTTGTGTGTTGGCAAACAAAATAAGCCAACTCCTATGCTTGTCATAGGATGGATCTGTTTCAGCTGTACTGCTCTTCATGGTGGGGAGATGCTTGTCCAAACACAGTATTGTCAGGCCTGCACTTCCAAGAAAGCCAGATTTCTTCCATTATCCCTGTGACAAACAATATAATTGTGGATGGGCCTTGTGGCATAAGCAGATAACCCCAGTTACTCAAAAGACTGAGGCAAGTATATCACAAGTTCAAGGCTTGTTTTGGCTACAGAGGGAACTCAAGGATGTCCTGGGCAACTTAAACCCTGTCTCAAAAGCATTTTTAAGTTAAAAGAAAACTGAGGATCATAAGAGCTCAGGGGTGGAGAATTTGCCCATAGAGTGTGAGACCCTAGGATGAAACTTCACTATCTCAGAGCCTTAAAAAAGCAAAGCAAAACAACATAGCAAAGAGACTGGAAGAGCACTGTGTTATATGCCACAGTTCTAGGATGCGATTGACATGCAGGGTAGGAAAGAGCCTTTTTGCTTACCTTTTGGATTCTCTGTATAAAATAATTCAGACCTGAGTTAGACCTAAGATAGCTATTGTTGACCACAAGAGTTTCCAATCAACTATTGGGATGATTTTTCCAAGGCTCTATGAAATAAATTCCTGATACTTTGAGTTGCTTCTAGATTTAGCTAAAAATATTCAATGATTATATAGAAATGAGATTTACCATTTTAAAAGAGCTGATGTTGGGGGAATATTATTCTTCTCTTTTTTCCTTCTATGATCTAGATGGAATCCAGAGGATTTTACACGCTGGAAAGTGTTCTACCACTGAGCTAGGCACACATCAGCTTAGCTTTATAGACACTATTTGGTTTTGGTTTTTACCAGCTCCAAGTATTTTGGAGTTTACCAAGTTCCAGCATAATATAAAATAGTAGAAAACCTTTATTTCTAAGGCTCCAATGTCATGAAATAAATGAGATTTTCCTTTCTATTAGTGGAGAGAAAATCCAAGATAAGTAGATGTTCAGCTCTTTTAATTACAGTTCAGGGGAGAGAAAATATAGCTTCCCAGGACAACTGAAACCCAGTGAGAAGTGACAAGTCCAGAGAGAGCCATGAACCAGACTGTGGAAAATCAAATGTCATGAGCACTCATGTGTCTCTGTTTCTCTCTCTGTCTCTCACTTTCTGTCTCTCTATGGCTCTCCTCTCTTTTTGTGTGTCTCTGTGTATGTCTGTCTGTCTCTTTGTGTGTCTGTGTATGTCTGTCTCTGTCTCTCTGTCTCTGTTCTTGTCTCTCAATCTCTCTGTGTGTCTCTCTGTCTCTGTATCTGTATGTCTCTCTCCTTTCTGTGTATCTGTCTCGTCTATCTCTGTGTATATGTCTCTCTGTCTCTCTCTGTTCCTTTCTCAATCTGTGGGTGTCTTTATCTCGCTGTCTCTGTGCCTCTTTTTCTCTCTGTCTCTATCTCTGTTAATCTCTCTTTCTTTCTCTCTCTCTCTCTCTCTCTCTCTCTCTCTCTCTCTCTCTCTCTCTCTGTGTATGTCTTATTCCAACTTGTCTTATAAAGCTAAGTCAAGCAGTGAACCATAGAAGGGAAAAGTAGAACCAGAAGGGAGCATGAGGCCACATGTCTGCACAGGCTGAGGTTAAGCCAATGCCTGCTGAGGTGGTTCTAAACCAACTCTTCAGATTATAACAGGACTTCCAGAAGAAGACTATACTGGCTAGTTTTGTGTCAGCTTGATACAAACCAGAGGCTTCAGAGCCTCAGTTGAAAAAACACCTCCATAAGATTTGGCTGTGATGTGTTTTCTTATTGTGCGTGTGTGTGTGTGTGTGTGTGTGTGTGTGTCTCTTTCTTAAAAATTTTTGATATTTTATTTACATTTCAAATGTTTCCCCCTTTCCAGATCTCCCACTTGGAAACCCCCAATCCCCTCCCCTCTCCCCTTGCCTCTATGAGGGTAATCTCCCATCTACCCATTCTCGTCTTCCCTCCTTGGCATTCTCCTATACTGGGGCATCTAACACCCTCCTGCCCAAGGGCCTCTCCTCCCTATGATGGCTAACAAGACCCTCCTCTGCCACATATGTGGCCAGCTCCATGGGTCCCTCTGTGTGTATTCTTTGGATGGTGATCCAGTCTCCAGGAGCATAGGGAGGTCAGGCCAGTGGACACTGTTGCTCCCTCCATGGGGCTGCAAACTCCCTCAGCTCCTTCAGTCCCTTCTCCAACTCCTCCATCTGGGACCTCATGCTCAGCCCAACAGTTGCTGTGAAGTAAATCTTGGGTATTCCGAACTTTTGGGCTAATAACCACTTCTCAGTGAGTATATACTGTGTTCATTCTTTTGTGACTGAATTACCTTGCTCAAGATGGTATTTTCAAGTTCCATCCATTTGCCTAAGAATTTCATGAAGTCATTGTTTTTCATAGCTGAGTAGTACTCCATTGTGTAAATGTACCACATTTTCTGTATCCATTTCTCTGTTGAGGGACATCTGGGTTGTTTCCAGCTTCTGGCTATTATAAATATGGCTGCTATGAACATAGTGGAACAAGTGTCTTTATTACATGTTGGAGCATCTTCTGGGTATATGCCCAGGAGTGGAATAGCTGGGTCCTCAGGTAGTATTATGTTCATTTTCCTGAGGGTCTGCCAAACTGATTTCCAGAGTGGTTGTACCAGCTTGCAATCCCACCAGCAATGGAGGAGTGTTCCTCTTTTTCCACTTCCTTGCCAGCATCTGCTGTTACCTGAGTTTTTGATCTTAGCCATTCTGACTGGTGTGAGGTGGAATCTCAGGGTTGTTTTGATTTGCATTTCCCTGATGACTAAGGATGTTGAACATTTCCTTAGGTGCTTCTCATCATTCGAGTTTCCTCAGTTGAGAATTCTCTGTTTAGCTCTCTTCCCCATTTTTTGATAGGGTGATTTGGATCTCTAGAGTCTAACTTCTTGAGTTCTTTGCATATATTGGATATTAGCCCTCTATCGGACATAAGATTGGTAAAGATCTTTTCCCTGCAATCTGTTGGTTGCTGATTTGTCCTATTTACAGTGTCCTTTGCCTTACAGAAGCTTTGTAATTTTATGGGGTCCCATTTGTAGATCCTTGATCTTAGAGCACAAGCCTTTGGTGTTCTGTTCAAGAACTTTCCCCCTGTGCCCATGTGTTCGAGACTTTTCCCCACTTTCTCTTCTATTAGATTCAGTGTATCTGGTTTTATGTGAAGGTCTTTGATCCACTTGGACTTGAGCTTTGTACAGGGAGAAAGGAATGGATCGATTTGCATTCTTCTTAATTAATGATCAATGGAGGAGGGAACAACCCATTGTGGTCCTGGGTTCTATAAGAAAGCAGGCTGAAAAAAATCACAGAGAAGCAAGCCATTAAGCAGGACACCCCCAAGTTTTCTGCATCAACTCCTGGTTCCAGGATCCTGCTCTGTTTGAACTTCTGTTCTGGCTTCCTTCAGTCATAAACTACAATGTGGAAGAGTGAACCTAATAAACCCTTTCTCCCCAACTTGCTTTTTGGTCATGGCATTTCATCGCAGGAATAGAAACCCTACCTAAAACAAAGCCTGGCTTGAATTTGCTGTTTCTGTGCATTCAGAGGGTCTTGGTGAAGCTACAGAGAGCCAGGTGGTCCATACTATAGAGAAGGAAGAGAAAGACAGGCCAGTGTAGCAGATGCTTGTGTCTCACTGAGCAGTTGCCAGGCAGCATTTGCTGTGTTATTAGGAACTGAGAATCCTAAAATCAACATGTCAGTCTGCCGGGCTCTCCAGCTGCGAGCCTGCTATGCCACAGTGAGGTGCCAGAGGCTGTCACCCACAGGCATGCAGCAGTGCACATGGAGTAGGTATGACGAATGAGCTCTCAGAGGACACCCGACTGTAATCACTTCCCATTTCCTGCACATACCTCTGTTCTTCTAACATTCTGCTCTTTTTTGTCTCTTTTAAGAAACAAAAAATGTTTTCACTGGAGTGATACAATGGAAAAACACTGGCCTTGGACATGTAGAATTTTGCTTCTAGGCTCAGTGCCCACAATCTTCATGACTATGGTCAATTAATGCAACCCTGATGAACCTCAGTTCTCTCCCAAACAAATGAAGATAATAATGCCACACTGGTGGCAGAAATGACAGAACTGTGCCAGCACTCTATGAGACATTCTCTGGCTTTGTGACACAGGTCTGTAACTTGCCCTGCTCTCAGCTCTCCTTCCTAGTCCCCCAGACAATTCCTCAGTACCTCTCAAAACTAGTCTCAAACACACCGAAGAGAGAAAAAGCCTTTAGAAAAAATGTTGCACTGCTCATAAGCACATAGGGCCAGGAGCTCTCCTGTGCATGCATCCATGAACACAGAGGGTTTTCCGCCTCGTAACCTGGCCAATTTCTATTCCTCTCGTTATGGATACAACTGGCCTGGAGCCAACAGACTCCATAAGGCGTCACACCTTATTACTGTCAGGCCCAGTAGCATCTGTAAGTATAAATTTTATTCATTATCGTGCGGATGATTTGCAACTAGGAAAATCACAAAACTAGAGGACTAGACTCAAGTTTATTATAGAGGAGCACTGTTGATAGATGCCTCTGAGGGCTGGAGTGAACATTAAATAAAATGGTTCAGGCGAAGAGGCTAGCACAGGACCCAGTTCTAAGTACAGATAAAATTTATTTTTCTTTTTCTAGTCTGTCATTAATTTTTGCATATATATACATATATATGTGTGTGTGTATATATATATATACATATATATATGTGTGTGTGTATATATATATATATATCCTCAAGCTACACCCAGTGTGGTGACACACACAGTCTCCTCCTGGCTGCCTGTGAATCAAGATGTAGAACTCTCAGCTCCTTCTCCAGCACCATGTCTGCCTACACTCTGCCATGCTTCCTGCCATGATAATAATGGACTAAACCTCTGAAACTTTAAGCCGGTACCAATTAAATGTTTTCCTTTATAAGAATTGCCATGCTCATGGCATCTCTTCACAGTAATGAAATCCTAACTAAGACAACTCTCAATACTGAATATAGCAGTTCTGGTCTCTTCATATCTAGGACACTGTTACCTTTTGACTTTTATAATATCTTCTTATGGTTTTGACTTGTGATTCTATGATGATCAGTGACAATGAGCACATTCTTTGCTCGTTTAAAAAAAAATCTGATTTGTTTTTGGTTTTGCTTCACTAACTCTCGAGTCATTAATATCTGTTCTTCTAATATTCTGTGTATGAAACCTGAGATGTGTCATCTAGGACCCTCTTTTCAGAGCCCTGTTAGCTTTGATCCACTGTTTCCCTGGTCCCAAAGCTTCATCTTTTATTTTGTCCCTTGTTTTTTAGACTGTGGCCTTGTCGAAGTTTTTCCAGAAACGATAAAGTAAATTTTGCTGCTTCGAGGCTCCTCACTATCACAGACCTCTTTCCAAGGCTGCTATCTTAAGTTTATGCTTTGTTAAGCCTTTAAAGGTAAAACAGTTTAACTTAGCAGATTAGAACCTGACTCTGCAGCCACCCCATCCTGTTTCTCCTGTCTCCCCATGCAGTCCAGTCACAGGGGCACAGACACCCTGACCTTGAGAGGTCCACTAGGGATTCTGAGTTGACAGATAAGTTGTACCCATGTCTGTGTATAGCAGACTACCCTCTGGAGGGACCAGAGAAGCATTTGCTTCTGGGCAAGAAGACAAGGCCTCCCGCAGATGCTAGCTACAGCTTCTGCTCTCCGTACCATCAATCACGAGTTCCCAGCACAGGACCAGAGATCCTATCCCAGAATTAGACTGTCCTTCTGTTATACCAGTAATAAGATAGATATTTAAAAGGTCACCCATAAGAAATGACGGAATGTTTCATTCTCATTATGAAAATAATAGAAAATCATTATCATATAAAGAAACGATCAGAGACCATGTGGAGGAAAGCCTAAGGCAAGCTCATAATAAATAGTAAACAAGGAATCATATTTTTTTCTAGAGTTTGTATTTTTTAGCTAGCACCCACATCTATATAGGGTATGCTCCAGAAAGCACTTTTTGGTAGATGCCTGAAACAGCAGAAACTGCTAGACCCTCCACATGGCAGGCCTGCGGCATGTCCTGCAGCATTACCACACAGTAGGAGTTAGTCTGTGCTTCTGTCTGAGCCTCCCTTTGGTGGCCCTACTCATCCCTTTTGGAGCCATTATTAGGCAAAGCAAAGGTGTCCTGAGCACAAATCCTGCAATATCAAGATAGTCTTTCTCATAAACGCGACAGTTACTGAAAAGTACATCACAGGGATGCCTCGAATAGGAAAGAATACATCTTCTGGGCAGTGGTTTATCACGACACTTAAAACAACCTTAAAACCTGGCAATTTAAATCAGACAGATGTTTGCTATTTATTTCCTAACTAAAATAACTAATATTTAACTGTAGGACATTCCACTTCACATTTTCAGATCACAGTTGACCACAGGTAATTATAGCGTTAAAGACAAAACCACAGGAAAGGGGGGGACTTCTGTAACAGTTTCCCAACCTATTCTGTTAATCCTTGTGATATCTGCCATTCTAAATAAGTCTACTTCTGTGGTTTATGTGAAGGAGCCATTTTTAATGACTTCAAGAGGTTTCCCTAAACCGGTTTCAGAGCTAACCAAATCAGGCTCCACTGCTCTGCACTGGAGGCACAAATCAAGGCCCTGAAAACCTGAAGACTTGCATTTGAAGAATCGGTGCATTTGTAGCTGAAAAGAGTCTTGGGTTGGATTTTGTCCTCACATTCCTAAAGTCCTTAACCTACTGTTCTCAAGCACAGCTTGCTGCCCAGGAGAATATTGTAATCTGATTCCCTGGGGTCACAGAAATGCTTAGTGCGTACCATTATCATTTTCTGAAACTATAGAGAACCCTTTTGCATACAGATTACTAACTGTGGAATGTGAGTCCTCTGGAGAGTAAGCTCGTTAGTCTTGTGTAACATAGTCTTCCTTCATCACCCTCAGACTCCACTCACCACTTGGCTAGCCATTGAGAGCTGTCTCCTCTGCCTGGGACTCTTGGGCCTCACGGGTCAAAACGTCCCCTAGATCCCCACCAAACTAATGTCTCCCCAGCCGTTTCTTTTATACTTACTTATGGTACCATCTGCCTTCCTGCAGACAACCCCTGCATGATGGTTTCAGTTTCACATAATTATTTACTATTATTTATTTAACTTGAGAGATTAAAGGAAATACTTTCTTATTATGACGTATCTCAAGAGATGAAAGGAGATAGAGTTGAAATGTACAAATTTTTTGGATCTCAGAATCCTGAAAGAGGAGAAACTCAACGATCGAGGATTTCTTTACTGTGAATAAACTATGAAGAGTGGTGTCGGAGCCATCTCCCTCTATCCCATGGTCCAAGGTCGTGGGATGATGAGGGGGAGCAGGCAAAGGAATCTGTGCACCCGACTAAGTAAAAGAACTGTGCAGGTTGTAAAACACTGTGTCTGCATGGGCTGGGCATCTACGAGTCATTGCTGTTTCCCGCTCTCGTTCAAATGATTTAGACCTTATAACCTGGAGGCCAACCACTGCCTGAGCCCGACCACTGCCTGACCCCGACCACGGCAGAGGAGAAGGGCCTTGTTCTGAGCTCAAAGTTATGTCCAAAGATGGAGGTCTAGGGCAGGAAGGAGATGACGCTTTATAATTTTGTCTGAATGTGTCTTATTTACGTCTGAGTTTAATCAGGGACATGTGGAAGGCTCAGCTCCATCTTTCCTTACAACAGCACCACACTGGCCTTCCCCACATGAGGAGTATTGAAGCAAACTATTATGTCTGCCTTACTGAAAACACACTCTGAATTCCTTGAGTCTATGTTTTCTCTGCTCCTCACATGTGTCAGTCAAGGGCAGGATCAGAGTCCAAAGAGTTTATGTTCCCACAGGGTCACTTAAGAGGGGATGCTTAATTAGAACCTGAGAAGGAAAACTGAGGTTTTAGATGGGATTTTTCCCACAAGTATCTAAATACTGTTTTCTATCGGAAGAGTAGAACTCTCTCAATTGATCCACTATTTTTATTTTCTTCTTTACTGTGTGAAAAGCTATGAGGTGCTGATAAAGGCAAGTCCAAAGTTGGCCTCAAATGATACATTTTCACCTCTTGTTTATGTTTTTATTGGTGTGTTGTGTGGTGTGTGTGTGTGTGTGTGTGTGTGTGTGTGTGGTAACCAATAGCTCTCTTATTGAATTCAAGGCTTGCTGAACAGGGGAGAAATCATTCCTGGCAATCTGACCAACTACGTAGAGCTTGTGAGTCTGAGTCTTAGAGGAGAACCTACTTCCATCATTTTACTAAACCAGGACCGTTCCAAACTGAATTCTAAAGTTTTAACCTCATTCCCACAGATAAGTACAGCTTCCAACTTTCACCAAAGAAATTTCTCTTTGCAGCAGATGGAGATCATTACATTAAACTAGCACTGGTCAAAATGCAAGAACATGTGATGGGAAGTGCCCAGTTCCAGCTGATGCATCACAACACACCCCTGCACCGAAGGCTCAGGGGGCATCCTGGAAGAGGGAGGCAAAAATGCTGTAAGAGCCACATGCCAGGAAATCCGCTATGAGACAATGTCTCCTGAAAATGCCAGGGATGTATCATCCATGATACCTCAACAATATAGTTAGCTAAGAAAAGACCCAAACAAAGACACCACCAATAGAGAGCTAACATGGTAGTGGAAAACCTCACAGAACCCCCAGGCCTAGGCAACTAAGGAATGCAGACAGCACAAAAATTAGTCTTCTCTATGAATGAGGCCCTAATCTGTTATCCAATAGCAAGTATTGGATACTAAGCCCTGAACTTGTATGCACGCAAATAACACAAAACAGAATGAGCAGGTTGTGTTGATATATTTAGGTGTGTGTGTGGGGGGGGGGAGACAACGATACAAAAGCAGAGGTCATGGTTTCAAGAAGAAGGAAGGAAAACAATAAGAATCTCTAGGGAAATATATGAAAATGAATAACTAAAAGAAGCAAGACCCTTCCTTGGTTTCTGACATTTTTATCTCAGCATAAACAGTAGTGAGTTGGTCCGAATGACACAGCAATACAAATATGCTATGCAGCGCCTTCTAAGAAGCCCTCCAAACGCTGAGGGTTCTTTAAGCACAGTTTCCAGTGAAGCTTCAACACACTGCAGATGTCTTTCTTAATGTTGCAGCACTTTGTAATGTATTGATACTTTATAAAAACCAGGATTTTCAAAGACTCAATGTTTAGTCGTCCAACCCATTGATGCAATATTAAATTTTACTGAATTTTTTAAAAAGTAAGAATGTCATCGTTTTGATGAAGATGACCACTCTTTCTCCTAACTCCTCTCAGGTTCATTCCCTAGCTCCCTTATTTCATATTCATTCTCTCTCTCCCCCCGCTCTCCCTCCCTCCCATACTCCCTCCCTCCCTCTCTCCTATCATTTACTCCTGAGTATGGGGCTATCCTCTGATGGTTATTCGACCTACCAAATGACACACTATTAAAGAAAACTGACTCCCTCCCCAGAAGCTAACAACTATATATAAAGCTCCCCAGTTAGAGGCAGGGAATCTTGAATTACCGCAGTTCCATCCCCACCACAGTAGAGTGTTGACTGACTTGATCTAGTCAGTATAGGTCTTACAGAGGTAACCACAGCTGCGGTAAGTTTATGTGCTGCAGTCCTGTCCTGTCCAGAAAACAGTTACTAAATTTAACACTGTTACTTAACTTGGAGCTTGAAAAAAAAAAGAAAAAGAAAAAGAAAACACCAATAAGTCAATGGTGCCCTCTGCTGGTCAGAGGCGGCATGCACAGCTTAAAGTTTAGCTGAGGTAAAGATTCAGAAAATGGCAGGTTCACAAATAGTCTACAAGAGTATGAACTCAAAAATGAAAACTAATTCCAGACAGCAATGGAAGAACAAGATCTTTAAGTAGAACCCTGGAAGACTACTGTTTACTAGCTTGCTTTTCGTGCCTCGCTCAGTTTGCATTCTTACAGAACCCAAGACCACCTGCCTATGAATGGCACTGCCCAGCGGGCTGGGCCCTCCCACTAGATCCATCATCAAGAAAATGCCACCACAGGCTTGCCCACAGGCCAAGCTGAGTGAGGCAATTCCGCATTTGAGGTTCCTTCTTCCCAGGTGTCAAGTTGACAAAAACTAATCAGCACACACACCAAATGGTGCCCCCCACCCACCCACACACCATTTCCTCTTTCCCTGTATTTTTGACTCGTATCTTCTATGGAAAACTGCAGTCTTTTATGCCAGCTAGTGGAATGTATGGCTTCGATCTGATTTTTTTTCTTTTTTTAATGAAAGTAGCTCCCTTTCCTCAGCTCTAACCCCAATGTCTGTTCCTCCTGATGAGTCTCTGGTTTGTTATCTCTGACATTAACTGGGAATGTGAAGAAGATCAATACACTGTGTAATCAACTCTTAAATGTGTCTTCCCAGTTGAGTCAAGGTTTCTTGAATCCATAAGAGGGTATATTGAGAGTTTCCCTATGAGATGGTTATATATCCTGGGGAATTCCCCAGGATGCTCTCTCCCATTAGGCTTAGGTTAAAGAGGTCAGCTCAGAAACTTTGGAAAATTCCACCAGGCCCCTCAAGCACGTGTGCACCCCTCCCCTCCTGGAAGAAATAGGTTAGAGAGCACGTAGGCTGGAAGGGAGGGGCTGATTAAGCCTCTACTACCCCATTCCCTAAAGACCCATCAGTTTAAAAGTCACACTGAAAGGCAGTTGGATTTCTGAGTTCAAGGCCAGCCTGGTCTACAGAGTGCATTCCAGGACACCCAGGGCACACAGAGAAATCTTGTCTCGAAAAACGAGGGGGGGGGGGGAGAATCATACTGTTCTGCCAATCACATTGTGCTTAATGGCTGCTGCTCTAAAAACTATAAAAGCTCGTTGAATGGGCTGCGAATGGTCGTTCCCTCTCTCCTTGGTGTGCAGGGCAACCCCAGCATACTGGATCAATAAATTCCTCTTGCTTTTTGCATAGATCCCTGACTCCATAGTGTTCAGTTGGGGGTTTCCGGTAAGTTATGGCTCCCCAGAGTCTTCCAAGGTGAACAAGTGTCTCTTAGCTTCTGCATCTTTATAATCAGAGGCGTATAGATTGTTTAAACGAAAAGCCATAAGGGTATAATAAGCGAGAGAAGTCATAGAAAAATGCAGAACTGCAGGAAGAACTGGCAAGGAGGTCATTGCTGACTGCTAGCAAATAAACGCTCTGGAAACAAAACGCTCAGCTAACTTAATAACCACATACGCTGATAGGTTTACAATTCCATCATATATAGCAGTCTCGGTAGTCCTTGATATTTCACTATACTTTTGCAAGATGCTACTAGGTAAAATTATACTGTATTGAGAGTAAAGCTACCCGGACAGCTCCCTGGAATGTTTACTATGCTAAGAAACAAAGGAAATGAGTAACATGATATTATCATCAAAACATTTAAATAACCATCTGTCCAAGAAAAAAAGTAAACACTATGTGAACTATTTTTTCAGCAACCTTTGCCAAGTACACACCGCAGGGAAGGAGCACCTAGACAGGTTGCAGAGTCTCCTGGGGAGAGAGAGCCCTCCGAGGCCTCACAGCCCTCACTAGCCACCAAAACACACTGCGAGTCCCGCCCTTTAGAAGCCCCGCCCTGTGACAGCTGTCATTCAGCGGGGACGCTGGACCTTGCAGTCACTTGGGCCTCCTTACTTTCCTTCCCTTACGGTGATGGAACGCAGGAAAAACTACCAATCCCAGAAGGCATCGCGCGTGCAAATGGGCGGAGCAGGGCTTGAGAGGGAGGGACATGGAGGTCTTCCGGAAAAGATTCAAATCTCTAGGACTGAAATCGCGGGAGGAGCCGGAGCAGCGCCTTTAGGTAGGAGAGGCGGCTCTGCCCATCCCCTGACCGGGACCAGCGTGATCGCCTGTGGTTGGTCGGTGGGTTCTCCGGTCCCATCCTCACAGCACGCAGTGATGCGGTTGCTCTCGGCAGGACTAGTATGGCTCTCTGAGAACTAAACTTGCTCAGCGGTGCTCTCACTCCGCTTGTCCATTCGTAGAGACATTTGACAGGACGGGTGGGTGGAGGGGCTGGAGGTGACTCAGAGTGCCCGCTCTTCCCCAGGTTTGGTTCCCAGCGCCTACAGAGGGAGCTTGCCACTGACTGTTATTCGGGGATCTCCCCCCCCCCCCCCCCCCTTTTGGCTCCTGCGGGCAGTGCACGCACTTTGTGCTGAGACATGTTTGCAGGCAAAACAGCAATACACATAAAAGTAAATTTTTGAAAGGAAGGTGGGAGAGCCCCAAGCTAACTTAATAGTTCCTCGTGGTTGGTTCAAAAAGAAGCGACATACAACGGATAGCTTTCCAAGCATTCAATAGAGATAATTTAGAAGATTCCTAGTGGGATTTTTGGGAATATGGCCAAGGCACCACAGAATGCTCAATTGGAAACCTTTCTGTCTCTTGTGGAATTCCTTTGACAGAAGGAAGCATTTTATTCCGAGAGAGAACCCGGGAGAGACAGCAAACATTTGAATGTAGTGTAACCTCCTAATAGAAACTTAGTTTCAAAGCTTTGCCTTTAGTTTGTACCAGTGGTAGGAAGGGAGACGATTCATTGCAAATACTTGGTGGTGTGGATTTTGTCTTGTTTTGTCCACCAAGTTGCTTTCTGTTTTTCTATTTCTAAAGGAAGCCCCCTGTTCAGGACAGACATTACAGTTCTAACCACAACCAATTTGGATGATAAACTGCCCGATCCAAGATAGTCACCATGATGCGCTAGTAACTAAAACGACTTGAGTACATCTGAAAAGGGAATTGTTATTAGCTAAATGAAGAAATATTTAGATATTCATCAAATGCCTATTGTACCCTGCTTCTCCACTATAAAAGGAACTGTAAATAATATAAACTAGGTAAACACAAATTGTGTTTATATTGCAAAGTAGCCCAAGGATGATGTGTGCAGCCTTGCTTCCGGAAGCTTACGCCGTGGTCCTTGAGAACATTAGCAGAAATCGGGCTTAAAATTTATAGCTATATACTGTTCCTAGCTGAATTGTGAACTATTTAGATTGTCACTCACTGATAGATTCAGGGACAGTTATCCTTAGCTCATAATTGGGCACATAAGATAGACTGATTTCCAAGACACCACTCTTGAAGCTTAATTGAATATATGAGACTCTGTAACTATAACCAGGATTTTATTCTGGACCATTTTAGGTAAATTTATGTCAAGAGTATGCGCCTGTCCATTCCATCCAAGTTATTAAGAAGTTCTTATATAAATTACTAAAGGCCCAGCAGGTTTGTGATGACGTCAGCTTGAAGGTGAAGAACCCAATGGTAAAGCATCAGTTCACACACAGACTTTTAATAAATATTAAAGTAGCGATTATTACGAAACTCACTAAATGCATGATGTGGAGAATCATTTCCCTTTTTTAAAAAGATAACGTTCTTCGGGAGCAGCAAGAAACAAAACATGTAGAAACAATCATATTTGCTAAAAAATAATGTTCAAAGTGAAAGGAATGTGTTCATGATCTCCCAGGTACAGTTCAGATGGGCAGCCACTTGATTTTACCCACTCCGCCTAGCAGTCTTCAAGAAACACACAAGAGACACAGCATGGACTCCTCCTTGCAGATTGAGAGGCTGAAGTCAAGATGTAAATGTCATTAAATCATGTCCAAACTATCTGACTCAGAGTAGGATGTGCAGTTTGGTCTGAAGAGGTTGAATACATTTCAACTCTGCCCTGTAGGTTACATATGAAGACAATTGGCAAACCATGAAGAAAACTTCCAAGAAGAACAATAATTTCAAAGTTCCTGGTATGGAATTGAATTCCACAGATGCTGAAAAGGGAAAAAGAGAGAGTCAAAGTAACTTTGTTGAACTGCTGCCCCTGGAAGTCACTTATAAAATTTTCAGCCAGCTAGACATTCAGAGTTTATGCAGAGCGTCCAGGATATGCAAGAGCTGGAACTGTGCAATAAGAAACAATGACTCCTTATGGAAACCCCACTGCTTGACCATAAGAGCTGTGTGCCAAAGAGAAATAGATGATGACATAGAAAGCGGGTATACCTGGAGGGTAAGTTCAACCTTTGCAACTTGTCGTGGTTTTGACAGGGGTGCTGTAGCACAGTAAAGAGAATACTACAATTTCTACGTAGAGTAACATGCAGAGTGTGCCAACTTTAGGGAAGGAGTTAAAGTTGAATTATCTTCTTTCTACTGGCACAGTCTCCATACTGTTTTCTACTCAGCTTTGTACGTCTCAGATCTTAAAGTCAGGAACTTTCCTTGTTAAGCAGAAGGGAGGTAAGGAAGCCAATTTCCCTTCATTCCACTTCATGAAAACCTCCAATACATACAATGGGCTTCTCTATGCATATACACTAGTCCATAAATGCACACATGAATTTATCAATGTGATTAATATGTGTACTTCCACACCAGTAATTAATATGTCAGTAATTAATCTCAGTCCTGTGAATGAGTTTCTCTTGCAGACACACGCACCAGCCAACCACACTGCCTGCGTCTTTTTGAACAATGATGTCTATCCCTTTCAGGTAATACTCCTAAGAAATTACCAGAAGAGCAAAGTGAAATACGAGTGGCTAAGTGGCAGATACAGCAACATTCGTTCTTCTGTTAGCCTGCCAGAAAAGACTATGTGCCCCATGGATGCAGATACGTGGGGGGAAATTCTAGAGGCTGAACTGGAAAGAGAAGTTGAAAAATCACAATAGTTTGATGACACATAATCAAAAGAGACGCTTTTAAAGGTCATTTTTGATAATGACCTTCTCGTCCTTTTAAATATTTGACATTTAAAAGAAAACAAAGTTGGACATGAACCTTTGTTTGTATTTTGCACTTTAGTCAAAAAGTTTTTCTGGTCTTATACTATCAAGAAAATCATGAAATGTTATTTTTATTAGAAATAATAGACTGATAGAAGAATTTTGAAATGTATTGCTTCATGTATTTATGTTAGAACATTGAATCACTTTAAGTGATGGAATTTACTGTTGTCTTCTATTTAAATCTTCAAGAATTCAGGGAAGTTTTGAAGGAACTTATTTAAAGATTCATTATAAATAAGCATAGATATACACTCATAGGAATTCCGAAGTGAATAACTATGTTTATATTTATAATAAATTTACATGTCAATAACTTTACAGTTTCCTCTGCAGTGGAACAGATTGAATTGTCAAATGGTGAAACTATTTTAAAATGTGTTAACCCTGTAGTTCATTTAAACTTGATCTAATCTGGGAGTGGAAGCTCTCAGATTGAGATTTGCATTATTTTTCCACAAACCTGAGATTAGTCTCAAAGACTGAGAATGTGTGGGAAGTTTCGGGCCATTTAATGACTATTAGACCCACCAAAGGCTTTAGTTACTTTAGTCACACTCCGTTTCCAACACTTGATAGCGTCACCTAGATGCTTTTCCTTACGCATAAGGAAAAATTATTCCTAGAGTCCTGTTTGGCCTTGTTAAAGTGTATCTTTGCAGGGATTGGCCTTGTTAAAGTGTATCTTTGCAGGGATTGGTCTTGTTAAAGTGTATCTTTGCAGGGATTGGCCTTGTTAAAGTGTATCTTTGCAGGGATTGGCCTTGTTAAAGTGTATCTTTGCAGGGAGAGACTTTTTTCTCCCAATTTTGTTTCCCTTTTTTCATAAGAGGATATTATGTAGCACATTCCATCTCCCAGGTTATTCTTCCTGAATCTGTAAGTCATAGTAAAAAAGTGTCTACAAATAATGGACATTTGCATGGGGTCTTCTGTAGCTCTAGTCTTTCGCTTTTATTGCTGGGATTAAATACCATGACCAAAACCGGCTGTGGAAAACAGAATTTGTCTTATAGTTCCAGAGCAATACGAGTCCATCACTTCAAGGAAAGTATGGCAGCAGTTATTAAATATTAGGGAACCAGTATTTAATAACTAGACATGGAGGTTAGAGCAAGAGATCAAGAATCACATCCTCAACCAAAAGCATGAAGCAGGGAGAGTAAACTGGACGTAGGTGAGGTCTTAAGCTCTCAAAAGCCTGGTACCAGTAACACATACATCTACAAGCAAGGCCACACCTCCTAAACCTCCAGCAACATCCCTACCAACCAGGGACCAATACATATTCAAATACAGGAGCCTAGGTAAAGCATTTCTTAACAAAGTACCACAGTTTTTTTAAGTCTAGGAAACCAGTATTTAATAATTAGACAGCTGTCAGAACAATGGCCCCTCATACACATTCTTTTTGTTGCATCACGTGAATGATTATTATCTAATAGTATTTTAATGGAAATTAAAAATACAGTTAATCGAAAAGGACCTTGAAAACCAGGCAAGCAGTTTCCATAGCTATTCAGGAATTTCCTGAATTCAAACAGCCTGGGTTCAAAACCTTCTCTTCTATAGTAATTTCTTCATTTTACGCAAGACAGTTCTTTCCCAGGATTGAAGCAGCCGTTAGACATTCTCCTAGTAGCTAGTCCTGTTTCTACCAGCTAGGAGGACACTGATTTAGTCCTTCTCTAGGTTTGCTCTTTGAATGCTTGAAGACAGCTGGCCTGTGGCTTCCTGTTGTCTTCTCCCCAGTTACTTCCGATAGTCACATGCCAAAATGTCTAAGGCAAAGAGCATCGTCTACTGCTTATGCCTTCTTAATAAAAGTGTCATTGGAAAGGAAGATATCCTGCAGATTTAATTTGAGAAGAGATCATTAAAAAGCACTTGAAAATCTTGACAATATGAAAGAAAGTGAAGTATCTTACCGTACAACAGAAATATACATATGCAGATGTTATTAGCTATCTCTTGTAATGAATGTTCTACCGATCACATTGTCCTGCTGATAAAGAATTCTCTAAAGGGGAGCTGCCCTTCTCACTCATGACATCTCCCCGTCAGCCACGAGATTGAGTCTAAGAGTGGAATGTGACTGAAATCACCTGTTTCTTAAACTGGAAGACAAGTGGTGAAACCATTTCCTGCCGAAAAGAGAAGTGAGTCCTCAGAATACACATCCAACAGAAAAACAAAGGAAGTGTGGTGGAAGAGGGGACTGTGGTGTGTAGGTCTCTGGTTCTAGTCTGTCTACTTGTAGTTTGTAGTACAAATTGCACTTGAACCCTGCCCTATCCATAGGGTGTTCTTACTGTTTTTCAAGTCTAAGTCACTTGCAGTTTACATTAGTATCTTAATTTTGCACTAGGGCCACTACCTGTAAGGCTCCATTTGCCTGGTTATCAAGTATGTGATGCTTGTAGTTCACATTAGTATTTTACTTTTAGAGATCTCAAATCTTGCTGTGTCCTTCCTCACACCTGCCAATTTTGTGTCCTAACGGTGGTTCCTTGCCTCAGATCTGCTCAGCATTCATTTCTTTCTCAGTCTCCTATAACTTGCTCTTCCCACCAAATGGGAACGCTGCTAAGACACAAGTAACTTACTTCCTAAATGTCTCCGATACATTTTTGTGGTTGATTTGTTGGAAACTCGGTTCTTGTGATTCTTAGTAGGCAGGCAGGCTGTGATACATTTCCTCTCACACTCTAACTGGTCTTCTAAATTCTCTTAGGAGACTCGCTGTCCTAAAACTGCTCCGTGTCCACGAAGGCTCAGACTGTGGTCCTCTTCTTGTATCCTGAACATCGGCTTCCCGGCATCACTACCACTACTGGTGGTTATGTTGTCTGTATCCATGACTTGCCATCAGATTTGCCCATTACATTCCAGAAACACCTGTCCCCATCTGTGGGAATCCTACGTGAATCAGCAATACCGGAACCAGAGATTATTTACTTTCAGCCCCTACCTCGGAAAGTGGCCAGGGCTTCCAGGTAGTTAACACCATCTCTGCTTTTCTCGTTCTGGGTCCGTCCAGTCAAGAATCAGTTCTTACTTGTTTAATTTTGGAACCATCTGAGCAGTCCAACCTTTTTCCATGTTTTTCTCTCCTTCGTTACCTCTTACCCTCATTTGACGTTGATATGGCTATGGTAACCTTCTCACCGGTATGCCTTCCTTTTACTGTCCACGGATCAGTCGGCCTAAAAATCCTCCAGTTAGCACGTCACCTCTAATTTAGACCATTCGCTCCGTTCATGTAGAGACCAGAAGTCTCTGTAAACCCAGTGAGGCTTTTTATGACTGAGTCACCCTGGCTTACTCCAGGAGCCTTTTCTCTCACATTTTACTGCTCTGTATCTTTCAGTTTAGTCACATCAAGTCATCATGGTGTCTGGCCAACATGCCTGCTCCCTTACCTTTGCCCTTTGTGCAGGTCATGTGACAGAACACTTGCAGAGTTCTCCCCTTCCTCCACCACCAGTTCTTGACTTGGCAAAAATCTTTTCCTGCAAACCATCCATAACTATATTCTTCTGGATCAAGTTATCCTTCAAACGTTTCTATACATTGTTGTTGTAACACTGTCAGGGACTGTCACACTGTGTTGTCTGTTTCTCTACCTGCCCCTACAGAGGGTGAATTTTTTAGGAAATGTAGTTTTAATTTATTTTTTTCTGCCCCATAAACCTGCCATAAAGTTTATTTTTTAAAATTTCTTAGTTATTTATTGTTTTATTTATTATTAATAATCACACATGCAGAATGTATAAGAAAATGCATTATTGTGAATAATATAAAATATGGGCCATGATAGTAGCAAATTTACTATTGTTAATGAATAAAACTATGTTCAAGCACAAACTTTAATTCCTGGAATGTATGAGATACTCAATGTGAAAAATGTAGTTGATTATTTTAATCTTCAAAGGTTTAAGTGGAATTTTAAGTGTTTGGCTGTACTTTTAATAAGCACTTGAAAAGAAACTCGGATTTTAAAATATCACATATTTCTTTTCTTCTGTTATTGACCCCAGTCAATCTCTAGTATTATCTTTGCAAGTTAAATGAATAAACCTTAAGCTGTCTTCTAGTTTATTAACATAATTCTTTGTATAACAAGATGCATGATGAGGGCTTAAAGGGAACATTTATTTACCAGACCAAAGCCTTGTATCTGAGAGCTTGAGCAGGGGAAGCCAAATGGAAGAGGGTGTGCCCTCATCAGGAGATAACGCACTTCGGTGACCACACACACTGTGGAAAGCTAGGGGGGTAATTAAAAAGGAATGTTAATTTTTTCAGTTTTTTAAAAATTGTTAATCAGTTTAATTTACTGTATAAAAATAAACTTAGAAACCTTGCTCTTATTATTTCTGACAACCCAGTCTTAGACAATTATCAGTGGGAAAAGTGCATAGAAACCATGGACCTTAAGGCATTTGCGTGTGTGTGTGTGTGTGTGTGTGTGTGTGTGTGTGTGTGTGTGTGTATGCCTAATTTGAGAAATATAGCATCTCCCTATCTTAATTTCCTTTTTGCTTTAATTTTGTTTTACCTGTTCTCTAAGACTTAAGATGTCCTAACATTTTTAGCAAACATAAGTTGAGTAATAATATCAGGAAACAAACAGAGAAGAGCACATAAGATGGGCAATGCTGTGCTCTCACTTGATGTTAAGCCAAAATCCACAAGATATCGAACAGGGAAAATGGGTCCACTGTGAGCGAAGTTGGTTAACGACAGTAACCAACATTCCTCAGAAGCCTGCTCCGTACTGGGTACTGAGCTTATGGGGTGAGCACTCTTACCTCACCTCCATTTTATGAATTAACTGAAATAAAGTGATCTTGCAGTGTAGCTCTTAGCCCTGTGTGATTGTGTAACGTATGGTGAGCGCTCTGGTTAGTTTAGAGGATGCAAATGGCTACAGGTCAAGCGAGTGTTAATACGCAGAATGAGCAACTGGGGAAACACCAGAATGTTACACTATAGTTCTGTTCTGAAAACTGTCAAGCCCACAGAATGGGTGTGTGTGTGTGTGTGTGTGTGTGTGTGTGTGTGTGTAAGCATCATAAAGATAGGAGTTAACATCTGTTGTACTTAGTTTTTGCTGAAGCATTTTTCAAAGCTGATACTTTACCCCTAAACAGTTCAGCAGTGATCTTCTGAGGATACTTCCCTATATTCATTATCATTATATCTAAAGGTGCTTATTCTTGCTATTTAATTTACAGTCCATTTAAAATTTCCGAATACCCCCACAATATCCTTTATGATTTTTTCAACTTTTATCTAAATAAGATGGTGCACCTAGATCTAACTATTTATCTATCTCTATTTCTGTCTCTCCCAATGTCTGCCTCCCTCCTCCCTTTGCTCCTCCCTCCCTCCCCCTCTCAGGACCTTTTTTTTTTTTTTTTGATACTTTATTTACATTTCAAATGTCTTCCCCTTTCCAGGTCTCCCCTTTGGAAACCCCCTATCCCATTCCCCCTCCCCCTGCTTCTATAGGGGTATTCCCCCACCCACCCACCCACCCACTCACCCAAGATATTGCTACCTTTGTAAAGATGATCATCTTTATGGCCTATTCCTTATTGCTGTGTTTACAATTTGATTTGCCTGAAAAATATTTAGCAACACTTTTCCAGGAGGCTGAGAAAGTAAGCAAAGAACCTCTGTGAAGCAAAGGGAACATTATTTTTGCAATCTCACAGTACTGAACACATAATGATTATAGCTGAAGACCTAGTAGAGAGAAATGATTGGATGAACAACTGAAGCTCTCAGTTGAAACCTCTGGAGAGCTCCACACAAAGGCTCCAGCCTCAGTTCAGTTGGATTCCTGATTGTATGAAGGCAAGCAAACCCTACTACTCCACGAAGGACAGCATAAGTCCTGGGTTTATGCGGACATCACTTGGAGCCACTCCACTGACCCATGTACAGCACATAAAGCATACTAAAAGCAGTAGCAGCTGATTAAAAGTAATGATGAAGAAAGCAGATAATAGAGCCAGAGTCACAGGATCCAGGTAATGGAGTTTGTTGGCAATTTGAAAATAATGATAATAAGTATATTCAGGTAACTAGGTTAAAAATAAATGGAGCTACATCAAAATAGAAACTTTTGTCAGAAAATCATGATGTGGGGGAGACGTGGAAATGCCAGAACTGAAACGACAAGCACATAGTAGGGTGAAAGCTTTAAAACAAAATATTATAAGAAGAGCTTTCAATAAATTGAGAAATAGCGCCTGCCTTCACGCTTGAGGCCTTCCAGAGGGTGCCCTTAATTCAAGACCAAAACCAGAATAAAGCAGGTCTCACATTTCTGTTTCACAGAGGATCCCGTATTCTCTTCTTCCACCAGCCCTCTGAGCACCAGCCTCCTTTACCTTCCAAAAAGTTCCCCAACCCTACGCATGCACGTGTATGTGTGCACATATGCACACACATACATGCACACATGCAAGCACGTGCAGTGATCTATGCAGGATCCCTACACAGTGTCAGAGAAGCCATAGTGGTAGATGTTCTTCAGGGAGACCCAGAAGTTGGGAGCTGTCCCCTCCACTGGTCCCTAGGCCTGGGGCCACTCTATGAGCTATACACCACCTTTCTCTCCCTTAACATGTTGCAACAATCGTTGGCCTTCTAACACTAGAAGATCCTAGGCTCTCGTCCAATGCTGAGATTCAGATCTTCATCTTCTGGACTAACCTGCTGTCGCATGCTGTCTAATTCCTTAGTTGGGATCCACTTCTTTATATGACTGTGTTCCTGAACTGTCACTCCTCCCAAATCCTTCCATAGCTTGCTGCTGTAGAATTTCCCTATGTCTTCCCTAATTCAGGCAATTGAGTGGGGAGATCTTGCCTTTCTCTGTCGAAGTCCCAGGGACCTAACTAGAACCCTGAGTTTGCCACTGAAAGAGAGACTTGTTTATTCAGTCCACTCTGCCCTGTTCCGTGCATAAACAGGCCTATCACAGGGAAGCCCTTGGCCTCCCTTGCCTTCTTTTCTTTGCCTAGTTGACACCCAGGATACATACTAGGATACTAAGGCAACAAAATGCTAATGGCTGGAGAATAGGAGAATTCACGGTTCTTCTGCCTCAATGGATCCTGACTCCCTAGCCTCTGCCCTCAAAGCTGCAGGACCCTCAAGTAGCAACAGGACCTTGAAAGAGATGTTCCCATCTTCCCAAGAGAAGCTCAGACTCTTCCTGATAGCATTACCCTGAGTTAACGTATTCTGGGCTTGCAGCCCACTCTCCAAGGTGGGAGGCAGTTGGGCAGAGAGGCAGGTTCTGTTCAGCATGGATTCTCATCGCACAGAACTGAGAAACTCCTATTTCTACACCCTCCACAGACTCCCATGAGCAACATCCCCTGCCCCTTGTCTTTGTCTATTTTATTCTGGAAATGTCAGGGTTTCCTCCATCTCCATGGAGGGCCTCATTTCCCTACATCCTGACACTAGTGAACTGTGGGTCAGCTGACTTGGCTCCTGGCTGGAACTATGAAGAAAGTCAGGTTCAATTCATTAGCTGAATTATTGTCACTTCTCTTTTCTCATGGGCCATTGGTTGTTTTTTTGTTTTGTTTTGTTTTGTTTTCTGCTTCCACCAGTTTAAATTGAAGAATCTTCTGAAAAATAAAATCAATAGTAATAGAAACTATAATAGTTAACCAATACCTGGAGATTGGACCACCCACTCTAGAATGGTCTATGGATTGTTAAAGAAGATGGACAGGTAATTAAAAAACAAAAAAACCTAGAGTCAAATGAAAAATAGCTACAAATAATCAGAATCTTTGCAATATAGCAAAGACAGCCCTAAGGGGGAGTTTATAGTTATGTTTACAGAATCAGAAAAAAAACCAAAAAACGGTACTAGGTCTCCAAGAACTAAGAAATAGGGTTGGGCTGTAGCTCAGATGTAGACAGCCTGCAGAACTGTAGAAAAGGTTTTCAGGCTTTATTTTTTTAACTTTTTATTGATTCTTTATGAATTCCCATCATGTACCCCAGTCCCACTCATCTTTCAGTCCCTCCATATCTGCTCTCTACCCCTGCAACCTCCCCTCAAAGGAAAGCAAACCTTAAAAAAATAAATAAAATAAATTCGCAGTAGAAGCTGCAGTGTCACAGTGTGACCCACAGTATAGCCTTTTGTCCAAACCACTTTACCATTGTTCGTTGCCATGACATCGGTCTGGTTTGAGGCCCCTGGCTTCGGCTACACTGTCAGTACTGGATCTTCACTGGGGCTTCTTTCAGACATCCTGTTGACATAGAGATCCTGCAGCTTTGGTTCTGCAGGACCAGCTCCTTCACTCATTCCAGCAGTTCCAAGATAGATGTTGAGGTGGGCCAACTCAAAGCCCTGTATCTGAGCTCAGCCCTCTAGAGCCTGGGCCAGGTCTCCAGCTTTGCCCAGGCAAGGGGTGGGGCCAGCTCTTACATATTTGACAAGACATTAATATCTCCAGTATGAAGAATACCAAAGGCTGAGCATCAGAAATCAATAAATGCTGTGCTGTGAGTTGAATTCCTGCTCAACTAGTATTCAGGAAAAAATGAAACCGAGTAGAAGTCCAAATAGGATGGTCAGATTTTACACAGACGACAAAACTATCTGTGAGAATGAATATATCTGCAGTGGTGTATGGAAGACTCACTAAACTATCCCTTTTATTTATCTGAAACTCAACTTTAACTGGACTACCTATACTTAATTTAGCAATCTCACCTCCAAAAGACAGTTATGTGCTAGCCTAAAAGAATGTGGAAATGTCAGGGGTACTAGGAATTGAAAAGATTAAGTCTGCTGTCTGTCCACTCCTCGCTCAGCTCCACACTCCTCATGGAACTGAAAATGGCTTCCTACGTAGTGACACGCCATCTCCGTCTCTAATCCACCATGCCGACCTAATGGGAGAGTGCTGCACCTTTTAGATTTAATTTTTATTGGCATTTATTATTTGTATAAAGTAAGGAGTTTTGTTGACAGTTCGTACACATGGCCCACTTTGATGATCTTGAACCCCTAACATCCTATCTTAACTTATCCCCTTCTTCCACACTGAGCCCTCCTGCTCTCCTGGATTACCTAGATGGTTCTTTAATTACTGTGACTTGTTATACACACATAAGTATATAAATGCATCTCCCAAGTCCATTTAATCTTGCTTATATGGACTACCCTAGGTAGTTCGCTAGGATTACTGGACCAGACTTGAATTCCCTCTATTAAGCAGGCAAAAAAAAAAAAATATCCAATTGTTGTTGGATTAAACTATTGGTTACTATCAAGATAGGATATCTTGCTATGCTGATCACTGTACGTATGAGCATCCCAGCTGAGCAGGACTTTGGCATGTTGTTCTCTCTTGGCAGCTTGCATCGAACTTTAAAAGCTAGTTCCGAGGGGAGGGGCTACCAGGTCCATCCCAGCTCAGTCACTTCAAGTCCCATGCCCAAATTGTGAGGTGTCTTCAGCAGTAGGAACATACCTTCACATTCCAGAAGATCAAGAAGAAAACCACACTAGCCCAGATTATTGGGCAGTCTCTTGGACTCCCCAGACCAACAACTAGGAAGGTTTCTTATTCCTGGTACTGAGATTTTGTTGGATCACCCATACTGGCATAACTCTCCCCCACACTCTGAGTGTATGTGTGTGTGTGTGTGTGTGTGTGTGTGTGTGTGTGTACACATGTGTATGTATGTCATGTGTAATTTTGTGCATAATATAATATTATCTGCATATTTCCCTATGACTCTTTCAAATATCCTCAGTGTTATTTATCCTTCCCCCTCCCTCTCCCCTCTTCCCCCCTCCCTCCCTACCCCTCGTTTTTCCCACTTCCCCCTCCATAGCACCTGTCACCTGCTATGATATTAAGGTATTGAGGATGATGAGTTTTGTACTCTGCAATGTATGAAATGCCATAAGGAAACATTATTTTGTACAATTAATAAAAATGAAAAATATGGAAAGATTTATAAGATATATTTTTATTAGGGCAAAAATAAACTATCCACTTTTCTCTTCTGCTTTTAAATTAGAAGAGAATAAAAATGAAAAGATCTTCTAAACACCTAGTCCTCAAGACTGGCTCCAAAGCACATTGGGCATCAACTTTAAGACGGTATTTAATCAGCCACCAGCAGAGGGAACAGTATTCCAATTGAATCCCCAAGGGCTTGAATGAAAGCCTGGTGTTCCTCATTCTAACTAGCTTTGCTGAAGAAACCATCAGACGCTTTAAAGTTTTCCTCGACGATTCTGCAAGATGGACCATCTGGTAAAGGTGCTCACCACACATCAAGATGGAAGGAGTGAATTACCTCCCCTGACTCTGCACATGCCAACGTGCAGGCACATGCATTCACACACACACACACACACACACACACACACACACACACACACATAATATTAATAATGATAAAAGAAGAAGAAGAAGAGGAGGAGGAGGAGGAGGAGGAAGAGGAAGAGGAAGAACCACAATAATAATTAAAAACAACTTTTTCTCACTGTTTTGCCTTACTTTTGTAATATAGATTGTGAAATAGTATACTTTATCCAGAGACTGTCTATATGAACAACACCAACAAAAAATACTCATTTTCTTTCACCTAAATGAAAGCAAGGAGTTCAGAGAGAGCGGGTAAAAGTTCCCTGAAGAGGCTGCTAATGTCAGGAAACCATTACCTAAACATATCCCCAGGAGGCGAAAGGTACTGTGTTCAGATGTACAATTTTTCTTTTACTTGGAGATAAACATCAGCAGTGTGAATAGCTTTATTCTCCCAGACGGAGGGAAGCTACCAAGGTGATGTGGATGCAGGTATCAGGGCTGGTATTTTGGTACTGGTCCCTTTCCGAAAATCTTTTCCCTTTCTAGGAAAACAAGCCTGGTGTCTACCTTAGTTTTCTGATTTCATAGTAGTCAGGTTGGTTACTAAAATGTTCTACTGTAACTTTGAACATCTATAGCGAAGAACACTTCTTGATAAAAATACGGCTCCCTCATAGAAGCAGAGAGAGGGGAGATGGGATGGGGGCTTCCAGAAGGCGGTGAAACCGGGAGAGGGGATAACATTTGAAATGTAAATAAAGAATATATATATATATATATATCTGCAGTAACTTCAAGTGGTCACAAAAACCTGTGCCTAGGACTACACTTAAAGGTGATTATACCACAGGAATAACCTAGCTAGCCAAGGCATTTATAGCAACTAGCAATCAGAAGATTCCTGGTCAAATTAGAGTGGTTTCAAAAAATAAGATTAATTTTAGAGATTGTAATTACATCTTTTTCTCCTTTCCTTTTCTCTCTCCAAACTGTCCCGTATATCCCCCCTTTCTTTTCTTCAAAATTCATGGCCTTTTTAACTGTTGTCACATACCCATGTATATTTACATATATGTAACAACCGCTCAGCCTGTATAATATTGCCTGTAGGTACATGCTTCCAGGACTGTCCATTTGGAATTGGATAACCAACTGGTGTCCTCATACCTGGGGAAGACTACATCTCCGACTGTCCACATTGCTTGGTTGACTGTAGCTCTTTGTCTAGGGTTGAGGCCTTGTAAGCTTGCCCCCTTCCACATTAGGATGTCCATGGATGTTCTCCTTGTTCAAGTCTTGTTCAGGCAGCCACTTGTGCCATGGGACATGCACACACATAATAATAATAACTTTTATAAGGTCTTATTGTAAAGGGCATTTGCCTCCTTGCTTAAGTTCCTCCAAGGTTATTCATTCTCTGTCTACCTTCCCCTCCCTCCCTCTTTAAAGGGAAATGGAAATGTTTCAAGGTAAGTGCAATTGTTTCCCTGATATTTTTTTCTTGGTATGTGCCTATCATTGGCATATTGAAAAGCTCCTGGCTGTCATTAATTTTCTTTTGTTTCCTGACAATTTATTCAGCATATTGATCAGCTCTAGGAGATTTCTGAGGGATTCTTTATAGTCTCTTGCATAAAGCATCACATCATCTGCAAAATGTACGTGTAGGGGAAACTACACGTTTGCTATTTGTTCTCCTTTATTTCTCTCTCGTGGCCATAGATAGAACTTTGTCTTGGCTAGTTCTTGTCAGCCTGACACAAATGATATTTATCTGGAAAGAGGAACCTCAGCTGAGAAAATGAGTTCCTGTTCTCACTTCCTTCTATGGTGCATTGTGATGTGAAAGTGGGACTTTTGATCATGGTGTTTTATCACAGCCATAAAAATCCAAATGAGGACAAAATTTGGTACCAGGTATTGTTGTGACAGACCTGACCATGTTGGTTTGGGGAATACTATGGAGGAGATTGGAGCTCCGCACTTAAAAACCATTGAGTGCTCAGATCTTACTGGACTGCATGGGGGTAGGGTATGGATGGGCTTGGAAGGTGACAATGCTGGGTTCTCTAGAAGAATAGAATGATAACATGAATTGATCTTAAGAAGTGATTTACTGGATTGAATTATACAGTAAGATCCAGGTAGTTCAGCAATGACTGTCTCATACTGGCACAGCCAAGAATCCAGTAGTTACTAAATCCACAAGGATAGGTATCTCAGGAGTCCCAGTCTGGCATGAAGGGCATGAAGGATTCCAGAAGAGCTACTGGTCTTCAGGCTATACTGGGAACCCAAAGAAGCTGGTTCTAATATCAATGAAGGAATGCAGCAGCAGTGGGATAGGTGAACTTGTCAGCAAGAGTGAGGACAAGCAGGCAAAAGACAACACTTTCTTCTTCCATGACCTTTTATATGGGCTGCCACTAGAAGGCACCACCCATATTTAGGGTGAATCTTTACACTTCAGATAATTTTAGTGGAAAAAGTCCTTCACACCAGTGCCCAGAATCTTGGATTTTTGTTGATTCCAGATCCAGTCAAGTTGACAATCAACTTGGCCATCTCAGGGACTTTCTAGCCAAGGAATAAGAGCTGTTTCTATAAATCTTGAAAAGTAAAGATGGATTCTCCCTAGCACTCCCTCAAGAAATGTAGCCTTGCTCATATCTTGAGACCCAATTTAGACTTACAACTTCCAAAGCTGTGAGATAATATAATTGTATCATCAAAAGCCACAATCTGTGGTGATTTCTTAAAAGAGCAACAGAAAACTAATACAATAAATTTTGAAGAAAATGTATAATTAAATATAAGAAGTGTACTATTCTTAAGTAAGCATTTTGAATGTTTACCTTTTGTACATTAATCAACAGTTATATTCAACTTCAAGCTAAATCTGTAGAGAATATATAAAGTTCTCTCCTGTACCTTCCCAATTCACAACCACTAAAAAGGAGGTGTTTATATCTGCTTACATATAATGCTTTGACAACAAATGTGTGGGACTTTCCCTCACATTAAGTCATTCTGTAGACACCACCTGTGTCCTACCATTATGTTATGGTACCAAGAGTTAATGTAGGATCCACAAATTAAGAGCATAATCTCACAAGAATGTATTATAAAACCCAGAAGTAATTTTTGTACAAATGCCAGTTTATTATAAAAGATTCTATTCCAGAACACCCAGATGGAGACATGCATAGTGCAGAGGAGAGGGTTTAGGGGGTTTCCATGCTATTGACACACAAAAAAGATAGCTTTACCTTCAAAGGAATAAAAATTTAGAGTTTATTCTATGGCAAAATTTGAGTGACCATGGATTGGGAATACACACTGAGGGTTTCCAAAAACCCTACTGCAGTGTTGGATCACTTACATGCATTTTCACAGTAACAGAACAAAGTCCTAAATCAAGGCATTTTTTTTTTCAAATGCATTGATAGAAACATCAAATAGGTTATAAGGAGAACAGCGACATAGGCATTGAATCTTATCTGAGGACATTCTTAGCTTTGGGACTCATGAAACTAGAGGGTTTTTTCCAAGGGCAATTTGATAGGCACAATATGTGTATTTAGCAAAACAATAGTAACAGCCTTTCTGGTAGGGCTTATGTCCTCCCTTAGACACAGGGATTTGACCAATAGTACTAGACGAGAACTGTCTTCCATGGAGTGGGCCTCAGATCCAATCAGAAAGCCATTGGTTACACTCCTACCAGTCATGTCCCTACAGCACCAGTGGACACTTCTTGCCTGCCTAGCTATTTGTTTACTTTCCTGTTTTGTTTGTTTGTTTGTTTGTTTTAATTTATTTATTTTCTATTTTATTTACATTTCAGTTGTTTTCCCCTTTCCAGATCTCCCCTTTGGAACCTCCCTATTCCCTCCCCCCTCCCCTGCCTCTATTGGGGTATTCCCCCACACACCTACCCACCCACTCTCGTCTTCCCTCCTTGGCATTCTCCTATACTGGGGGATCTAATACCCTCAGGCCTAAGGGCCTCTCCTCCCCCTGATGTCTAACAAGGCCCTTCTCTGCCTCATATGTGGCCAGCACCATGGGTCCCTCCATGTGTATTCTTTGGTTGGTGGATCAGTCTCCAGGAGTATCAGGGAGTCAGGCCAGTTGCCACTGTTGCTGCCTCACTGGGGATGCAAACTCCCTCAGCTCCTTCAGTCCCTTCTCCAAGTCCTCCATCTGGGACCTCCCACTCCGCCCTACTGTTGCTGTGAAGTGACTCTTGGGTATTTTGAACTCTTGGGCTAATAACCAGTTAACAGTGAGTACATACAATGTTCATTCTTTTGTGACTGCGTTAACTTGCTCAGGATGATATTTTCAAGATCCATCCATTTGTCTGCAAATTTCATGAAGTCATTGTTTTTAATAGCTGAGTGGTATTCCATTGTGTAAATGTACCACATCTTCTGTATCCATTCCTCTGCGGAGGGACATCTGGGTTGATTCCAGCTTCTGTCAATTATAAATATGGCTGCTATGAACATAGTGGAACATGTGTCTTTATTACATGTTGGAGCATCTTCTGGGTATATGCCCAGGAGTGGAATAGATGGGTCCTTAGGTAGTATTATGTTCATTTTTCTGAGGGTCCACCAAACTGATTTCCAGAGAGGTTGTATCAACTTGCATTGCCACCAGCAATGGAGGAGTGTTCCTCTTTCGCCACATCCTCGCCAACATCAGCTGTCACCTGAGTTTTTGAACTTAGCCATTCTGACTGGTGTGAGGTGACATCTCAGGGTTGTTTTTATTTGCATTTCCCTGATGACTAAGGATGTTGAACATTTCTTTAGGTGCTTCTCAGCCATTTGAGTTTCCTCAGTTGAGAATTCTCTGTTTAGCTCTGTTCCCCATTTTTTGATAGGGTTATTTGGATCTCTGGAGTCTAGCTTCTTGAGTTCTTTGTATGCATTGGATATTAGCCATTTATCAGACGTAGGATTGGTAAAGATCTTTTCCCAATCTGTAGGTTGCCATTTTGTCCTATTTACAGTGTCCTTTGCCTTACAGAAGCTTTGTAATTTTACAAAGGTACAGAGGTCCCATCTGTCGATTCTTGATCTTAGAGCACAAGCCATTGGTGTTCTGTTCAAGAACTTTTCCCCTGTGCCCATGTGTTTGAGACTTTTCCCCACTTTCTCTTCTATTAGATTCAGTGTATCTTCTTTTATGTGGAGGTCCTTGATCCACTTGGACTTGAGCTTTGTACAGGGAGATAGGAATGGATCAATTCGCAATCTTCTATATGTAGACCACCAGTTGAACCAGCACCATTTGTTGAAGATGCTGTCTTTTTTCCACTGTATGGTTTTAGCTCCTTTGTCAAAGATCAAGTGACCCTAAGTGTGTGGGTTCAATTCTGGGTCTTCGATTCTATTCCATTGATTGATCTGCCTGTCACTGTACCAATACCATGCAGTTTTTACTACTACTGCTCTGTAGTACAGCTTGAAGTCAGGGAGGCTGATTCAACCAGAAGTCCTTTTATTGTTGAGAATAGTTTTTGCTATCCTGGGCTTTTTTGTTATTCCATATGAATTTGAGAATTGCTCTTTCTATGTCTATGAAGAATTGAGTTGGGATTTTGATGGGGATTGCATTGACTCTGTAGATTGCTTTCGGCAGGATGGCCATTTTAACTATATTAATCCTGCCAATCCATGAGCATGGGAGATCTTTCCATCTTCTGAGGTCTTCTTCGATTTCTTTCTTCAGAGACTTGAAGTTCTTGTCATAGAGATCTTTCACTTGTTTGGTTAGAGTCACACCAAGATATTTTATATTGTTTGTGACAATTGTGAAGGGTGTCATTTCCCTAATTTCTTTCTCAGCCTGTTTATCCTTCGAGTATAGGAAGGCTACTGATTTGCTTGAGTTAATTTTGTATCCAGCCACTTTGCTGAAGTTGTTTATCAACTGTAGCAGATCTCTGGTGGAGTTTTTCTGGTCACTTAAGTATACCATCAAATCATCTGCAAATAGTGATATTTTGATTTCTTCCTTTCTAATTTGTATCCCTTCAACCTCCTTTTGTTGTCTGATTGCTTTAGCTAGAACTTCAAGTACTGTATTGAATAGATAGGGAGAGAGAGGGCATCCTTTTCTAGTCCCTGATTTTAGTGGGATTGCTTCGAGTTTCTCTCCATTTAATTTGATGTTGGCTACTGGTTTTCTGTATATTGCTTTTACTATGTTTAAGTATGCTCCTTGAATTCCTGATCTTTCCAAGACTTTTATCATGAAGGGATGTTGAACTTTGTCAAATGCTTTTTTGGCATCTAACGAAATGACCATGTGGTTTTTTTCTTTGAGTTTGTTTTGATTACATTGATGGATTTCCGGGTATTGAACCATCCCTGCATCCCTGGGATGAAGCCTACTTGATCATGGTGAATGATCGTTGTGATGTGTTCTTGGATTCGATTTGCAAGAATTATATTGAGTATTTTTGCATAGATATTCATAAGGGAAATTGTTCTGAAGTTTTCTTTTATTGTTGGGTCTTTGTGGGGTTTTCGTATCAGTGTAACAGTGGCCTCATAGAATGAATTGGGGAGTGTTTGTTTCATTTCTATTTTATGGATTAACTTGAAGAGTATTGGTATTAGGTCTTCTTTGAAGGTCTGACAGAATTCTGCACTGAACCCATCTGGTCCTGGGCTTTTATGGTTGGGAGACTTTTAATGACTGCTTCTATTTCTTTAGGGGTTATGGGACTGTTTAGATGGTTTATCTGATCCTGATTTAACTTTGGCAATTGGTATCTGTCTAGAAACTTGTCCATTTCCTCCAGATTTTCCAATTTTGTTGTGTATAGGCTTTTGTAGTAGGATCTGATAATATTTTTAATTTATTCAGAGTCTGTTGTTATATCTCCATTTTCATCTCTAATTTTATTAATTTGCACACTGTCTCTGTGCCTTCTGGTTAGTCTGGCTAAGGGTTTATCTTTCTTGTTGATTTTCTCAAAGAACCAGCTCCTGGTTTTGTTGATTCGTTCTATAGTTCTTTTAGTTTCCACTTGGTTGATCTCAGCCCTTAATTTGATTATTTCCTGCCTTCTACTCCTCTTGGGTTTATTAGCTTCTTCTTGTTCTAGAACTTTCAGGTGTGCTGTTAGGCTGTTAGTATATGCTCTCTCCAGTTTCTTTTTGGAGGCATTTAGAGCTATGAGTTTTCCTCTTAACACTGCTTTCATTGTGTCCCATAGGATTGGGTATGTTGTACTTTCATTTTCGTTAAATTCTAGGAAGTCTTTAATTTCTTCCTTTATTTCTTCCTTGACCATGTTATCATTGAGCAGATCATTGTTCAGCTTCCATGTGTATGTGGGCTTTCTGTTGTTGTTGTTGTTGTTGCCACTGAAGACCAACCTTAATCCGTAGTGATCTGATAGTAGGCATGGGATTATTTCAATCTTCTTATATCTGTTGAGGTTTGTTTTGTGACCAATTATATGATCAATTTTGGAGAAGGTGCCATGAGGTACTGAGAAGAAGGTATATTCTTTTGATGTAGGATGAACAGATATCTGTTAAATCCATTTGGTTCATAACATTTGTTAGTTTCACTGTGTCTCTGTTTAGTTTATGTTTCCCAGATCTGTCCATTGTTGATAGTGGGGTGTTGAAGTCTCCCACTATTATTGTGTGAGGTGCAATATGTGCTTTGAGCTTTAGTAGAGTATCTTTTATGAATGTGGGAGCTCTTGCATTCAGGGCATAGGTGTTCAGAATTGAGAGTTCTTCTTGGTAGATTTTTCCTTTGATGAGTATGAAGTGTCCTTCTTTATCTTTTTTGATGACTTTTGGTTGAAAGTCAATTTTATCCGATATTAGAATGGCTACTCCAGCCTGTTTCTTGGGGCCATTTGCTTGGAAAATTGTTTTCCAGCCCTTTACTCTGAGGTAGTGTTTGTCTTTAACACGGAGGTGCATTTCCTGGATGCAGCAAAATGCTGGGTCTTGTTTATGGATCCAGTCCAAAACAGTCTATGTCTTTTTATTGGGGAGTTGAACCATTGATGTTAAGAGATATTAAAGAATAGTTATTGTTGTTTCCTGTTATTTTTGATGTTGTTTATGTGGCTATCTTATTTTGGGTTTGTTGAAAGATTACTTTCTTGCTTTTTCTTGCGTGTAGTTTCCCTCCTTGAACTGGCGTTTTCCATGTATTATTCTTTGTAGGGCTGGGTTTGTGGAAACATACTGTGCAAATTTGGATTTGTCGTAGAATATTTTGGTTTCACCATCTATGATTATTGAGAGTTTTGCTGGGTATAGCAGTCTGGGCTGGCATTTGTGTTCTCTTAGAGTCTGTATGAGATCTGCCCAGGATCTTCTAGCTTTCATAGTCTCTGTTGAGAAGTCTGGTGTAATTCTGATAGGTCTGCCTTAATATGTTACTTGCCCTTTTTCCCTTACTGCTTTTAATATTCTTTCCTTGTTTTGTGTATTTAGTGTTTTGACTATAATATGATGGGAGGAATTTCTTTTCTGGTCCAGTCTAGTTGGCATTCTGTAGGCTTCTTGCATATTTATGTTCATCTCTTTCATCAGGTTAGGGAAATTTTCTTCTATAATTTTGTTGAAAATATTTACTGGACCTTTAAGTTGGGAACCTTTACTCTCTTCTATACCTATTATCCTCAGGTTCTGTCTTCTCATTGCATCCTGGATATCTTGGATGTTTTAGGTTAGGAGCTTTTTGCATTTTGTGTTTTCTTTGATTGTTGTGTCCAAGTTTTCTATGGTATCTTCCCCACCTGAGATTCTCTCCACCATCTCTTGTATTCTGTTGGTGATGCTTGCATCTATGACTCCTGATTTCTTTCCTATGTTCTCTAACTCCAGGACTGTCTCCCTTTGTGATTTATTTATTGTTTCTATTTCTGTTTTTAATTCTTGAATGGTTTTGTTCATTTAATTGATTGTGTTTTCCTGTAATTCTGCCCATTTGATTGTGTTTTCCTGTAATTCTTTAAGGGATTTCTGTGTGTCTTCTTTAAGGGTTTCCAGTTGTTTACCTGTGTTCTCTTGTGTTTCTTTAAGGGAGTTATATGTTTCCTTCTTAAAGTCTTCTATCATCCTCTTGATAAGTGATTTTAGGTCTGAGTCTTCCTTTTCTGGTGTGTTGGGGTATCCAGGGCTGGCTGTGGTGGGAGAGCTGGGTTCTGATGAAGCCAAGTAGTCTTGGTTTCTGTTCCTTGTGTTCTTTCCCTTGCCTTTTGCCATCTGGTTATCTCTGGTCTTTCTCTCTCTGACTGTGGCTTGTCTTTCCTACAGGCCCAGGTGTCAGTGATCCTTGGAAACCAGTTCTCTTTCCTGGCTGTTCCTCAGTCCCTGTGTCTGGAACCCTCCTTCCGCTGGCTTTTCTGCACAAGTAGGCTGGTCGCTTTCTTCCTACACTGGTGGGCAATGGAGACCTGGTGGCCTGGTAGCCCAGGCAGAGGTCTCCTGCCACAGGTGGAAGCAGACAGCCTCTTACCTCCTGGCTGTTCCTCAGTCCCTGCGTCCGGAGCCCTCCTTCCACTGGCTTTTCTGCACAAGTGCTTTCCTGTTTTATCACAAGATATTATTAAGTTTCTCATCTTACCCTTGAATTTTATGAAAATTAATGTTTGACCAACAAGGACACCCCCTTGATTATATGCAAATTTATGTGTTTTGTTTGATGCTGTGACAAAATGGCCATCAGAAACAACTTAGAAGAATGAGTTGTTTTTAGTTCACAAATTTAAGGGTTCAGTTCACCATGGTCGTTGAGTGTGGTGAACAAGGGCAGGGCACAGTATGGCAGACAGGAATCACTGCAGAGTTGTAACAGGAGAGGCTAAGATATACCTCCCCAAGGATACACCCACATTGACCTTCTTCCTCCAACTTTCAGAGGTCTACCAACTCCCAATAGTCTTGAATCTACCAATGGATTAAACTGTCCATTCATTCATTTGGTTAGAGCTATCGTGAATTAATTATCATTTAAAATTATCCATACAAACATTTACATATGCACTAAACTGATCCCCTACACATTAAGCATCTCCCAGTTTAGTCAAGTTGACATCATTAACCATCATAGTTCACCGACATTAGATTCTATGGTACAAGCAATGGAAACATTGGAGATGAGCTAAGATTTTAAAGATAAGCAACATTAGATATTTAAGGATCCTTCGTTTCATAAGGAGTTTAGTGATAAATATATACAAAGTAGATTGGAGCGTGTAGTTAGGGGATATGGAAGCCCATTTAGAGGCTCTTGAAATAAACCCAGACAGTAAATGGCAGGGTTCTGATCTAAACACAGAAATACAAATGTATAAGAAAGATGATGTTAGCATGAATTAAGAATTGGTAACTGGTGAGCCTGGCAGAGGGAGTAATGTGATTGAGGGATGTGCTAGACCCATAGAATGTCTATTTCCCTTTCCCATCTACAGTAACTCTACCTAGATGTCATAGTTTGTGGACCCTCTGTCTACGGATAGAGTGCATTGAATAAGAAAGAGAAATCCACAGCTAGATTCAGCATCTGTTCTTGTGAGGACAAAATATTCAGAATGAAATACAGCCAACTTATCAAATAACTTGTTCCTTTCCTTGATGAATACCACACAGTGTTCAGCACTGGTCTTCACTGCTCACATGCTGGACACTCAGAGGTAGGAATAGCTAAATAAGCCTTGGAAACTTGAAGCCAGTGCTGTTGTCCCTGTATGTGGCCTCTATATCTACCACTGTGACCATCCATTCATGTGTCCTTTGTGCTCGGACTGTGGTAATTGCAGGCCAAGTGATTTGGGGATGGAAGCTTCTGGGATTGTTAGACTATATCACACACATCCTCACATTTTACACCCACTCCCAGGTGTCCACCCTTATGCTTCTTCCCAAGAGTCCCTTGTCTCTGATCTTTCAGGGTTTTTTTCCCTTATAAGACTCTGAGTAATTAGAGAGACCATACGTTCATTAGTCCATAAATATATTGTCCCTTTGTGTCACTTCTCCACACAAGACAGAGGACCTGATGCCCTGCTCTGTTAGGGGAAGATGGCCCCTTGCTATTCTTTCTAGGCCAACCCTGTTGTTAGATTTGCATTGAAGGGTCCTCACCCAATTCTACTTCCTTGCCCTTCTGTCTATTTTAATAACATCCTTTCCCCTCCTTAATACGTTTCTTTCACCCCTTGCGCTTTGCTAAGAACCCAGCTGACATCCTTGTATGTTGAAGAAATAACATTGAGCCGAAGGGCAGAAGAGCAAGGTACACGTGAAGGCTGAGGCCTTATGTTGTGTGGAGTATCATGGTAATTGTTTTATTCAGGTGAGAAGAAAACAGGAGGAAGAACTCAGAATACAAACAGCTGAAAGGCCTCATCCTCCTCCAGCCTTGAGACTTTCTGGACTATCTGTGAGATTTCCAGACTTCCCGTGGCAAGATATACAGGCATAATATTGTTTTATTTGAGTGCTGGGGTGGGGGAGAAGAGACCCACAAATCTTGAGAACTCTTGCTACAGTGAATATTAAATAAACAATACATTAAAATGATACACCCAGGAAGCATGTGAGGAAGGTAAAGGCAGAACAGAACGCCAACTCAAAGTTCAAAGTCTGGCCTTGAATTCCATCTCTGTTATCCTGGTTGTAGAATCTTGGCCAGTCAGAGTCACCTCGATGGTTCTTGGTGTCCTCATCTGTACAATCACAGTAAAGAAGATTCAGCATGAGTTTGAAATAAAAATCATTATAACAACATAGTTGAGATGGTTCTTGGTCCAGGCTACACATATCATATAAATGGCTATCGGCAAATCTCGGGAAACTTGACATTCCTCGAGTAATAATAGTAATGCCCAAACAAACTAGATCATCATTACCTTTGCAAACAAATTACTCCACTTCAAAAGATAAATTCCCCAAGGAAGACAAATGATTTTTAAGAAGGCAAACTGGGTTTCTCGCTATTCTCTCATAGCATTGTTATATTTCAAATACAGCCTACAGATAAACATAGAAAAAAGGATATGTGTACCAAATGCATAAGGAAGTATGCAATATTTCTACCCTACAGGTGCTTGCCACCCGACACATTAATGCTGATCATTTGGGACAGCATTCTCCAGTGCTCATTTAAGTCTGTGCCTGTTTCACAATCAAAACTTGGAAGATCTCAAAGTCATTTAGCTCCTATTCAAGTGCAGTTGGGGAAACCTGCATTTTCATCCTTTGATTTGAAGGCTTATATGCCCAGTGTTATATAGCAACTGCCATCATAGTGGTGCTGTAAACACATGGGACAAAGAGAAAAACTATATAACATAAGTAACAAGTACGAGATCTGAGTAGATTCTTGTATTTTCCCTCAGAACCTGGGAGTTTGCCCTATTGCTTCTATATTACTCATAGATAAGTATCTACATCTTTTTTGGGGGGTTTGCATTTTTATTAGATAATTCCTTTATCTACATTTCAAATGTTTTCCCCTTTCCAGGTCTCTCCTTCAGAACCCCTTTATCCCATCCTCTCTCCCCCTGCCTCTATGAGGGTGCTCCCCCACCCACCCACTCCCATCTTCCTGCCCTGGCATTCCCCTACACTGGGGCATCGAACACCCTTGGGCCTCTAAGTGTCTATATCTTATTCCTCTCTGCTAGGATCTCAGCTTCCATTCTCCAAACAGCGATTCGAGGTCAGGGGTGTCTCTTACTGACTTCAAACTCAGCACACCAAAACAATGGATCCGCACATACTCAGTTCTCCACTAGAAGAGGCATCATTCACTTGACCCTTACCCTTTCTCTGAACCTACCCTCTATTTAAATAGCTCAAAGCATGTCATATGTAAGAAAACTAGCCCCTCAGCCTTAAATGCTACCACTCTATATAGAAATGTGATGAGAACCAGATGAATAGTTTGCTTAAGAAACAACAGTGACAGACCAGACAAGTAGCCCTGTATATGTAAGAAGTCCCATCTGAGATAAGCATAGGTGGTAATCTTAATAAGATGTACTAAGTACTCTCCATCTTCCTACCTCAGCAAACAGTTCTACTTTTTATCCAATACTCAGGATAATGTGTAAGCATCACCCTTCCTTCGTCTTTCTTCTGATCCATTATTCCCACATTGCTTAGTATGACCTATTAATGAGATTATAAGCAATATGTATTCCAAATGGGACAACTTTCATACACAAGGCTACCTCGTCTGGCCTGAGTCAGTGTTGTTTCTTTGGGGAATTATTCATCGTCTTATTTCTAGTTTCAGCTTTTACCCTCTTCAGTCTATACTTCACAGTCAGATAAGGAAAAAGAGCACAGTGAGTGGATAGATACACAACCAACCACCTAGGTCAGTCACTGAGACAAGAAATAAACAAACTAGGCCCTGAGTCTTCTGATTTTACACTGCCTCCAATGAAATCTACAAATAAGACAACCAGGTGTTACTTCCCTTGGGTATTAAGATATTGACAATAAAAGAAAGAGCCACAGTGACATGAGACATGCCACTTTCAGTCTGACGCGACACTGGACCCTTAACAAGATGGCAAAATGAGCTTCTGTCTGACCATTCTGCTTATATTTGTCAGACTTGAAGATGCAGAATCTAAAAAGGAAAATTAAGTGTTTAATGGGAGGTCAAAGAGTAAGATCACAAGTTGGTTTCGGCTCTCTTCTTGCAAGGTGAACCAATCAGTAATCCACAACACAGAATGCCAACCAGAGAAGTTAGGTATGGGCTGTCTTTAAAAGCAATTGGTTTTGGTGGTGCTAAGAATTGAACCCAGGCCCTTGAACTCTATATAAAGTACTTTATCACTGAACCACACATGTAGATCAAGAAAACCACTCCCTTCTACATTCTTTTATGTCCTTTCCTGTGTAGAAGGAATGACTAGTCCTACTATGGTAAGATCCTTAGTAGATAAAGGAGATTCTCAAATGTCTTTATACAGTATTAATGCAGTCAGAAGTCTAGCCGAACAACTTTAGGAAGACTGTCAAGCCAAAAGCAATGAAGGGGGCATATGAAATTTTATATATATATATATATATATATATATATATATATATATATATATAAATCAAGAAATCTCAGCCTGAACACCACACTTCCAAAGCACCCTGGTTTGTGCACATCAAGTCATCAGATACTTCCTATTGCACCAAAGAAGAGGGGCGGGGCTATATATGCATCTGGCTTCCCCCAAACCATTTCCAGAAGAATGCCAAGTGGGACATGGGAGGGTTGACAAGTCAACTACTCATGCTGAAGCCAAATACAGAACCTCCACTGTGCAAAGCCTCCTGGCACACAGCACATGGCATCTGCAGTGCACAACTTAGCAGATGCTGATATCCTTATGTACCTGCGACACTAATATAAACATCTAGATAGAGGTTTTCATCCCTCTCAAAAGTGTTGTGCTTCCTTCTGCCCACTTCCTTTCAGCCTCTTCCCCATGCCCAAATGCCCACCGATCCCTTTTCTATCACTACAGATTAGTGCACAGTTTCTAGAATCTCAAGCCATTACAATTACATAGTATATATGAAATTTCACCAAGCCTACTTATTCTGAAAGTGATTTATCCATATTGTACATACAAAGAGTTCACTCCTTTATTGTGAAGTATTTCATTGTACAAATACAAATGATTTACTTTTTTACGACTATATTTTTTAAAATGTCTAGGTCACTTCTTTGTTTCGACCACTACAAATGGACATGTGCTGTTATTTCTCTTGGATATGGCTCAAGGAATGGAGTAGAGAGTATACATTTAATGCTTTAAGTCTTCTCACAGGCTATTCTTCAAAGTGGCTGTACCACTGTGCTTTTCACAGTAAAATTCCACAGTACACCACTGTAAAGGTTCAGGTGTTCCATTCTCTGGTCAAAACGCAGGATGCTACTCTATGTTGGTTCATGCAACCCCCAAATGTATGGTGTGTCTTGCTGTAATCTCAGTTAGCACTTCCCTAATGGTTGAAGACACTGCACACATGCTCATGTATTTAGTGATTTATGTATGTACTGATTTGTCACATGTTTGGGAAAGTTTGCTAATTGTTGGCAAAACATGGGTTTTATTCACACGCCAGGTTTTCCTGCTTATGTGTGAGTACTTCTTGCTGCTCATCCACAGAGGGAAGTTTAAAACACATGAGCACCCAGTGTGTGTGTGTGTGTGTTGGTGTGTGTGTGTGTATAAATACATTCTAATCAATCAGTCCATAAAAATGTTTGCAAGAACATATCATAGAGTAAAACCACCCCTAAACCTCAAAAACAGTGCCCATGGGTGGAGCCCTTTGCTCAGCTATTTTTGACTATAGAGGTTTCCCTTAGGCCACCCACGGAAAGCTCAGAACCCAGAGTCAGGGCTGGCTGTGTGCACAGGAAATGCTGCTGTAGCTGATAGGACAAGAGCCAAGGCACAGTTAACAGGGTTCCTATGGAAACAAGAGATACCAAAAGCTGGGAAGAGCTAAGTATATCCACGACAGGACAGTGAGCTTAAGAACATAGATTCAGAAGTCATGTAAGCTTGGTTTTGAATATCCTGTAACTTTAGGGCAAGGGGTCTTAAGCAAGTTCTATATAGAAATGTCCAACAAAAGAATTCTAGGCAACTGTGTTAAAGTTTAAAACAATTGAAAACCACTCCCTTAAATTACCATGAATGCCTTCGATGGAAGAAGAGACAAAGGAAGGGAAGCTAGGGTTTGTAGTGTGTCCAAACATGCCAGGTAGTTCACACATACTGCTCTCTTTTGGTCCTAACAGCAACAGCAATATCAATTTAACAACAAAGAAGCTGCCACAATTGGATCTCACTGAAAGGTCATGTGGCTAAGGCTTGGGCTCCTGTGCAGCTCTGTTAGGAGACAGGAGAATCTGTAAGACGTCTAGTAGTAGCTCTTCTAGTCGCTCAGAACCTGTGCTTGGAGATGTGAGGGCTTCAGAACAGTTTCTGTTCCTAATCACACCCGCAACCAGCACCTGCTCTCTGCTGGTATAAGAGAGTCACAAGAAGCCCCAAACTAGAGGCCAGCCAACTGTTAACGGAAACTGTGAGCCAAAATAAACCTTTCTCTCTCTAAGTTAGTTTATCTGAGGCATTTGTTACAGCGATGGAATGGTGCCTGACACAGTAACTGATACTAAGGGAGGCTGTAACTACACTGGGGCTTATATTTGAGCCCCAATTCCAGGCTCCAGAGTGCCTTCCCCATCATATCTAAGCCTTGCCATAAATATCCCTGTGTGTTTCTCCCCAGAAGAGCTCCTTCTACCTGCCTTGTCTCCTCCAGTGACTTCAAAATTTTACGTTCATTTTGCCCTGAAACTAGACCAGACACAGTGGAGGTCTAATTTCACTCATTTTTAGCAACTTTTAAACTTTTTGAACTTCCTTAGTACTTTCTTTCTTCACTACCATTTCCTTTACTTGCGCTAACACATCCTGCATGGTTTTAAACCCTGGATTTAGAGAACACAGAACAGAGTCTGAGCTGTTGTGCAATCACCTTTCTGTCTTCTTCTTGCCCTAAAGGTCGAGGCCAGAGGTGTTTACATCCCTCTCCAAAGAGTGCACAGGCAATGGGTTCCAAGCCTCTGCTTAGCTTTCTTTACTATCTCCTGACAAGCACCAAATGGTTATTGATGTCTTCGTTTAAGTAACTTCCTCATTCTGCTTTGAATGTCACTCGCTAGGGTGCAGTGTGTGTGTGTGTGTGTGTGTGTGTGTGTGTGTGTGTGTGTGTTAGAAACCAAACATTGATCCTTCAATCAGTGCGGCACTCATGCTGTAGATTTCAGTATCTTGACCTCTGATGAGTGTTTTCGTTTTCAGACTGATGTTTTATTTGTCTGACTCCTATCAGTTGCATGAGGCAAGAAGATCTTTGCCTCCTTTTATCACCTTGTCTTCTGCTCCTTCTTTCCTTCTTTCAATGGTCTCACTGTGTTGCTAGACCCACCCTAAACTCACTGTCTTCCTATCACAATCTCACAAGCTCTGGGCTTACATATGCCGCTATACCTGGCTTATATATTATTTCTTAAAACCTCTGTGGCTGGTAATAAAGCTACCTGCTTTCTTCCCGCTTTAAGTTGGAATACTGAGAGAGAAAAAATGGCCAGTCTTTCTTGACAGCCAGCTGTCCTGCAAGAAGAATCATCAGCTTCCACACCCTTCACATGCATCCTGAAGGTGGCGGCTTCCATGACAGTGTTCAAATCATGTCTGTTATCTTATTGATCTGCCCAACAGGATCTGAGATTTATTTGTAGGCCAAATAAAAACATTGTACAGCTATAAATAGCACATTTAAATATTCTCTAAGTACATGTTTTGTCATGAGACAGCTTCTCCTGAGGAGAAGACAACTGGTTACATTGGGAAGCCTTCACAATGCTACAAGCCGCTGTGCACACCTGTATTACTATGTACCGGAAGTCCCAGGGGAAAACAGTCACTAGGCTATAGCAGAGATGAAATTACAGCATCCTTAGAAGCCCTAAAGAAGGAAGCTTAGGTGTGTACTTAATGGACCTTTTCATCTGTCTGAGGGTTGTGATCGAGGTGATATGTGTTAAAAACGAGAAGAATGCTCTGCCTTGCCCTTAAACCATGTCTTCGGTGTGGGTGGATTTTATTATACCCTAGAGTAAACTGGCTTGAAACGTAGATTTATTTACATTTGCTTTATGTGTGTGAGTGCTTGCTTATATGCACACATATATTGTACATGTCTCTAGTACCTCTAGGGG
>JADRCH010000073.1:12295107-12342607 GCA_019843965.1 Rhynchomys soricoides | reverse complement strand
ACACATTATATTAAAAGATACATATATTTATATCTGCTAGCAATGCATATATAATGAACAAAAACAACATCTAACATCAGTCTTGTAAGTATAGTCTAAACTAACACCTAAGTCTGAGCTCTTAATAAAAGATGAAAAGGCAAATAAACCCAAAATGTCATGCCAAAGTGATCCCATGGTTTGCTCCCCTTTAAATGGTATGTCTTCATTTGATTCAAGATAAATTATCAAGAGATGAAGACAGACAAGCATGCATCAAACAAATTGTTGTATAGTTATTCCTGTTGAAATTTGGCCATTGTTAAATAGCTTTCTGTATAATTTTGTATTCAAAAATAGGATGTTTTAAATAAAACAACGCAGACAGAAAAAGGTTAGCAAGGTAAGGAAAATGTAAGCAGGCTGTGAGCACCGCATCTCAGTGACTCCATGTGTCCTCTGGGCCCGACCAGGCAATAGACAGCCCATGGTTAGTCCATGTGTCAATCAAAGACATCTGGAGCAGCCCCTTATTTTCAGAGCAGGAACTGAGATCCAGCAGGGTGGCATGGCTCACAGTGGGTTTTGTGGCAGACTAAGTAGCACAGACCTAACCAATCATGCCCAGTATTCTTCCCACTGAGAGTTCTACAGCACTGCATTGGTGTTCCGTTTATTGCAGAACATTTCCTTATATGGATAAGTACACGATCTCCTTTAAGGAAAGCCGTGGCATCAGGAATCATGCTAAAGCTCTCTATGGAAGCCAGTTTGGAGGTAATGGGTTTTTCTAGCATCGAACAGTGACATACTCAAGGCATGCACAAAACCACCCCCTTTCCCAAGTTCTGAAAGGTGGGTCAGTTTTGGGGAATGGATGGCACTTAATTCCATCCAAAGTTTTCAGACAGTTAATTCATGCATGTCATAAATATCTGAACTATAAAGAACTATAATTCTTACCATCGGGGTTGCTCTCTACTGAAGTCACCACACAGCCTCTCAAGTGGACTGCTCCAAGGGGATCTTCACCCTAGACAAGAGAGGGGCTGTGGTGTCTCCAAAGTACACATTGTAGGTCTGCCTTGGCCTGTTGCTGGATACCTAGCACAGGGTCAGTCTGTCTGGTAATAACAGAGGAAGAGGGAAGAAAATCCTTTTCAAAATGTCTACCCTCCCTTTCAAGATGATTTTTATGAATGGGCTTCCTGGAAAGGACTCCAGCAGCACAGGAAAGAACAAGAACTGACAAGTGGGATGCAGGAAATTGAAACTCTTCTCCACATCGGTGGAGTAAAATCAGCAGAGTGAAGAGATACCTGCAGAACAGGAGAAAACCTTGGCCAATCCTACACCAAACATGAAATTAGTTAGTATCTGGAGTAAGTAAGGAACTCCTAAATAAAATACCAAGGAAAACAAATCATGAAATTAGAAATTAGGCTAATGAACTGGATAGATAGTTCTCAAAAGAATAACCACAAGCTCTCAATGCATATTTGAAGTGCGATTCAAAATCACATTGAGGTTATATTTCACCCCAGTCAGAATGGCTGTCATAAAAATAAAGTAGTAAATAATGGCAAGGATATACAGAAAAATGAACCCTTACACACTGCTGTGGGAATGTAAACTGAGACGGCCACAACATAACTCAAATGTGGAGGGGCTTCAGAAGGCTAGAAGGGGGAAATACACTGTGGTTCAACCTAGGTGTCAGAATGGATGGATGGATGGGTGGATGGATGGATGGGTAATGAAAATGTGTAACATATACAGTTGTAAAAATAGCAAACTATTGTTGACACTTGTAGGAAAATGGATGGAATTGTAGACTATTTTGTTAAAGCAAGATAAGCCAGACTCAGAAAGGTGACTACCCCTCATGTTTTCTCCTGGGAAGACATTAGAAAGTAGTCTGGGGACTACAAATGGGGAGCAAATGAATAAAGGGAAGGAGGGTAGGGGTGTGAAGACTCTATGGGACATGAGAGCAGAAAGACGGTTCAGGAGAGGAAGAATCAAACGGGAGTGGAGACGAGGGGACATGAGAGCGTTGGGGCAGAGGAATGACAACAAAGAAGGTGGATGTGTGTGTGGAAATGTCACAGTGATACCCATTATTTGAATGCTAAGAGAAATTGAAGGTGTGTGTGTGTGTGTGTGTGTGTGTGTGTGTGTCAATTAGAACAAAATAACTTATACTGAGTTAACCAAATGCATATACTACGCTGATATTTTCTTCAACTCCGGGAGGCACAAGAACTTAGACATTGTCGTGGGAAATGGTAGAAAAACACTCACAGATCCAGAAGAATCCTGAGAATGGAAACAGAAGTGATCAAACAGCAGGGTGTGGCCCCAGTTCATTCACACTGCAAAGCTTCTACTTCGACTTATCTACACAAAACCTCACCCCAGCAGGGTCATAGTAGTGCAGGTAGGCTGGGTCTTCTCTCAGAATGAACTTTCTCACTTTCCAGTTTTTCCTCCGGTGCCCCTGTACCAGGAAACAACATAGGGAAAGGAAGGGTGAGTTGATAACATCACCCTCTACACAGTGCAAAGGTAAGAAGTCTGTTGAGATACAGGATAAAAGAAGGCCACGGTGAATTACTGGGTCCTGAACCATGTCTTTCTCGGGGAGTCAGCACCAAGACCAGTTAATAAGGCAGATGTTACTGAATCATGTGGATAAGTTAAAATATTCCTCGGCTGTCTTCTGGCTATAGAATTATTTGAAATGGCATAGTACTGTATGTGACATGTTGAGCAGTGCTGGGCGTACAACTCAGTTCAAGACAAGGCCCTGTTGTTTGAAGAGTTAATCATACATATGGAAACAGACTAAGACACAATGCAAATAAAATACTAGATACAAATATGGAGTTGAAATGAATTAAACGAGAGATATGTTATAATAGAAAAGCATACAGGAAGGATTAGACTGAACATAAGCCACAACTGTTCACTCATCTCTGCACTGGTTCCATTTATCAAGTATGACTTTTTCTCTTGAAATAAGAGTGAGAAGCAGGAAGAGGAACACAGTTCTCCAATCAGACAGAGCTTCTTCCCACCTTTGGAGTATCCTTTTTCATGAAAGTGTAAACCTTCTCTACAAGTTAACCCTGGTCAACTCCAAGCAGCAATGGAAGGAGAGTTGATTTTTTTGAAGAATATAAAGAACATTTTTAAATTTGCTCCCAAGTGGTTATGAACCAGGGTTACTCATGAGGTAAAGGATTGAGGCAGGCAAGCAGAAGGAAAACTCAGGAACTAGGGACTCGGCTTGGCTTGGGCCACAAACACACATCTTTCTTTACAATGAATGCACTTGACAACCTGGATTCTCACATCCCTGGGGCTTCACAAACATCCTCTTCCCAGCAATAAAATAGGACTCTCCTCCCTTAGCAGCCCCTTGGTAATTTCCCTTTTGTGGTTGCCTTCTGCTCAAATACCTCCTGAAACACGTGTGAACTAGAGACTGGGCAAATGCAACTTGAGCATATTTTGGGTTCATATGCAAAAAAGTGAACTTTTAGGGAAGATCCCCTGTCACCATATCCATAACTTTGAATTAATGTGATTAAATTCAGAGGTTATGGCAAAAACACAATCAATGAAGAAAAACTTATGTAACCTAAGACCCAAGCTTGGCAACCAAAACAGAATCACCCAAACTACACCCCCTTGAAATTAATACTTCCTCCTTCTGAACTCCTTGAAGCTACGTAGTACCTGAAATTGCACATAACACCTGCACACACACACTTGTACTGTGTCTGTGCCCATGCCCTCGAACAGGACCTGACATGCCATAGCTTTATGTCTGACCAGCCCTTTCCACAGTCTGGAATGGCACCTTTTTGCTCTTAAAGGTTACCAGAGAGTATGGTATTGCTATTTTATAGCCTGTTGCTATTTTCCGATCACTTTGAAGTACTTTACCACGAAATATCTTTATCTTTTTGATGGCCATCTCTTGGCAAACTTATCTCTTCCTATTGAAAAAGAAAGGGTAATGGTTTCATAAAATACTTTTCATTATGAAATTGGCAAGAGAAGCAGCTCACTATTTCTCAGAGCATCTTCTGCCCTGCCTGCCCCAGTCCTAACCCAACACTGCTTTCATCATCTACTTAATGTTTGCCTTTCATTTTGTGGGTTTCGTTTTCAGTTTATTATTGGTCAAACAGACTAAATACTATTTCATAACTTTGGCTCTTTTTCATTTGTTACCTTTGACTTTCTGAGATAAAGTCTCACTGTTTAGTCTAGGCTGGCCTTGAGTTCACAGACATCTCTATGGTTCAACTTTATGCGGGCTGAGATTATAAACATGCATCACCATCCTCTGCTCAGATTAGTGATTTAGAAAAAAATTAGAAGGGTTGAAAAGAGAGGAAGGCCAGTGTGAAATAGTGGCAGTCACTCACCTGCTTCAGTAAACATCCCTGCTTGATGATAACCCCTCTGAATTCTTCTTTCAGAATGACATCATCATCACTGGAGTTCTCCTCACAGAAAAATCCACTATCTGGCTGTTGGGAAACCACATAGCAGGTTCTTACTGGTCTCAGGCACATTGCTATACTGATGTTCACTCCCCTCCTGCCAGCCATTGTACCTCTTTGCGGTTGCATATACCCTGATCTGAGGCTTCAAGGTGACTCTAGGTTTGCTGTCTAAGCCTCTGCCATCCTCTTCCACCTAGTTGCTGCTCCTTATGTGTCTCTATTCGAGTGTCATATGACCATTCATAGTCTGTGATTCTTTAGGTAATATCCTAAGTCTGGCTCATCAACGTCTTTTTTCTTATCGGACATCATGGCCACATCTTTGAAATCAGACAGCACTCTGATGCAACTCTCCACCATGATTTGTCACCCAGCTCCACCCATTTCTTGCCCCTGAGGTCAGGATAATCAGTGGATTTTCCAAGCTCTCAGAGAGTGACAGACCATACAGAGGAGGAGCTGCCAGGGGAGTTAACTTAGCACCCTTCATTTAAATGGCTATAAAAAGTTAGACCAAAGGTCTGAGGCATGACAAACTACTAGTAGTGGAACTTCCCTGAAAGGGAAATGAACCGCTATCTGGGATGTTTGCTTCATTTGTACAGCTGGATGGCTCTCAACAGAGCTAACTTCTACATTCTGACCCAAAATAGAAACAAAACTGTCAAAAATCCCCCTAGAAGTCCACAGTTCCTGAAATTGTCATGTGATCCCTAGTTGGACTCGTGTTACATAATGTGAGTTTAGCAATCTCAATAAACATAGCATAAGACACATTCAAGGTGATGGGCGGATGTGTATACAAAAGCACTGTGAATATTTTATTGTATATTCGAACACAGACAGACAGCTCATCACACTTGCGGTTTCATGGATGGCCCTCTGAAAAGGACATGATAACAGGAGTGTTTGTTGCCTTTCCATTGCTGTGTTCCCTTTGTCTAGGACATGTGCTATTTATTTTAATTAAAACAAATTAGATGATTGCTTAGAACATTGCTTCTCGACCTGTAGGTTCTTACCCCTTTGGGGGTCGAACAGCCTTTTCATAGGGGTCACCTAAGACCACTGGAAAACACAGCTATTTATGTTAGATTAATAACAGTAGCAAGATTAGAGTTATGAAGTACCAACAAAAATAATTTTGTGGTCAGGAATCCCCATATCGAGAGGAACTGTATTAGTGTCGTAGTGTTAGGAAGGTTGAGAACCACTGACTTAGAATAAAAATAGTAAGACTTCAAAGGTGAGTGACAGAAAACTATTCAAGCAAGCAATCGTGTTCTTTTAAGTATTCACTTGGAGAGAACAGCATTTGAGGGAGCAGCCGTTAAGTCTAGAAAGCACTGGTGTAAGAGCCGCTTTATAGACCGCATGGCTTCATAGCTTCTAGTACGTGTTTTTATAATGTTTGTGTGTATTTGAGAGGAGGGGTTGATACGTATGAGAACGTGCAAGCCACTGCGTGGGAATGGAGGTCAGTGAAGTTCTGCAGCTCCTAAGGAAAAGGCTTTCCCTACAGATGTTCTCCTCCAGCGAGGGGGGGGGGGGGCGGGAAGTTTCCCCAAACCAAGTGTAACCACTTTGCTGTCTGGGGACGATTTCCCCAGAGAGAGCTCTGCTCCTGCCAAGCTGTTAAACAGCTCTGCTCCAAAAGGTAGCCCGGCAGTTGAGAGCCAAGAAATTCCACAAAGTCACAGGACACAACAAACCTCACAGGAGAGATTTACTGGAAGGGAAAAACCCACCCAGGAGGGTGGCTACTTCTGCTAGGGTAAGAAGCGACAGAAAACTCTCGGCAGAATATAGCATTTATATAGGGTTCCTTGCCAGGATGGGAGGGTGGCTTTCCAGGGTGGCCAGAATTGGAGGGATTATGTGGCCTGATCCTTGGTGTAAACTCAGGGATTGGTGGGATTTTTTTCTTGTTGGGCAGGACTTGGGCACTCTTCTGCCTCTGGGCTGGGAATGGCCATTACAGCTGTTAGAAAATATATCTTATGGCTGTTCCCGAAGTGTGGAGGCGGAGCCTGGCCACCGGAGCTCCTTAGGTGAGGCCTGACCACTTTGCTGCCTTGAGGGTTTACAAAGTTTACAAAGTATATAAAAGTTACAGTGCTTAGCGAGGGAGTTCACAGCAGGAGAAAGCTTGAGTTCGTGTGAAGAGCCAGCAGTCGAAGGACAACATGCAGGAGTTGGTTTTCCCCTTCTACCGTACAAGTTCTGGGGACTGAACTCAGGTTATCAGACTTAGCAGCAAGCATCTTACCCTCTGAGCCATCTCACCAGCTTTTTATTAACTTCTCTTCTCCATCAAGCCTTCTCACCCATCAATTCTCTTTACGACTAGACATTCCGTTTGCATAGGTGGCTATAAACTGGTTATCTTTAGAAAATCTACCCTGATCCTATGTCAGGAAGCACAAGTGGGTGGCTTTTCACACTTACAAAGTAGTAGAAAGCATCAGGGTTGTCCAGAAAAGGGTTTTCAGCTATGCCATCTGCTGCATTCTTGGACAGATCGCCAGCAGGCTGCAGGTACCCTTCACTAAGCAGGGAGGCGGAGATCATGAGGCCTTCCTGGCGATTCCGAACTAGCTTGTTAGAAACCAGCCAGTCAATGACACCACTACCTGGGTGAGAACATCAGAGAGAAAGCTAAATCTCTTTTCCAAGCCACAAGCCACTGGCTACCCACCACACATTGACTCCAGTGCTCACAAGAATATATCTGGTCTCATCTTCTCTGCGACTCCAAGAAGGAAAAAGAAAATTCGTGAGACAAATATTTGGAAGCAAAAGGAATCACGCAAAAGTTAAAGCATGTGCGCATGCACACCTTGACGCACATGCACACACAAATATTTATGTATACATGCATAAATACTTATACAGTATTGTGTGTATGTGTGTGTGTTGTTTTTACTACCTCACACGTTTACTGTACAAGATACTAGATTACGAGATACAAGATAGTCGTGGGCAGATTGACTAGTGAAAATGTAAGTGTTAAAGAATTTTGCAGTAAGTCAATATTGTGGTGCAATGAGTGATTGGGTCAATTCAGAAACTGATTTATAGAGAAAGTAACTGGGCTGAGACCTAAAATATGAGAAGGTGTTTGCAAGTATGTGAGATAGGAGCTGAGGGCCCAGCATAGGCAAAGAGCAGCTTTATGGACAATGGCAGAAGGACATAGCAGCCCGTGAGACCAGAGGTGGAACTGATGAGAAGGCAAAGGGTGTCAAGAGAAGGAGGAAGATGTGGTGATGCTGATGTTGCATTAAGAAATTGTCAATGAAAAGACACTTTGAGTTATTAATTATCAAACAGCACAATGGGATGTGTGTCCTAAATTGGAATTGGATTAGATTACTTGTGTTTATCATCATGACCTTTAAAGGGTCAGGCAGGGACACTGAGTAGTCATGTTATTTAGCTTTTTTCTCAAGAGAAAATTGCACAGGAAATGAAATGAAGAAAATTTATCGTTTTCTTTGCATCTTACTCGCAAGCTAAAACTGAAGCTTTGCCTTCATAGAGAGTGTTCTTTACAAGTTCACGCAGTGACACCCAACATGGCAGCCTACTAGTCGTGGTCACTGGAGCTGAAGCATTGGGTGCAGGACACCTGAGAGAGCCATGACCGCTTTCAAAGCGTGAGCACTCCATGAGTTTCACACCTGGAAATTTTTACCCCCATTTCTTTCTCTGTGAAGACAAGCATTCTCCCTTCAATCCTCACAACCTCACAAAAGTAGCAATTACTTACTGGCTCTAATTGAAAAATAAAAAGCTTAAGACTCAGGGAATTGAAAGAATCTTGGGCCTCAGTCGAGTCTATCCTAGGCCTTCACTTTGTATGTCTCACATTTGAGTGGTGCTTGTTTGACTAGGTGTGCTAGAGTCTGAAAGACAGCCTCAGCCCAGGTTCTCTGTCATGAGATATAGTCAAGGCACTTCATTGCAAGTGAGCGCTAAATGCTTCCTAATCTCTGCCTCTCAGCTGAAGACTCCACTCATGGAAAGTTCTAGAACCTATGATGACCATGCACAGGAAGGACTTGAATCTTAGTGAATACTCTGAGATTGAGGGGTATATCCAAAAGAAAATAAGTCTAAGCTAGATCTGCCAGCCAAGTCTACATAGGAACCCCTTCTTACTCCTTAGGTCTGAGTTTCTCTAAGAGTGACCCCAGTCCTACAGCCTTAGGCTCTTGCCTAGCTTTCGTTGTGCCCCTTAGTAGCTGATGCGGTAGCTTAGTCCTGACTTGATGCTAAAGGGCTACCGCCTGCATTTCCTGACGCCCATGCCCCATGGTGCAAATCGAATCCTTTCCTCTTTTCCTTCCTGACTCTGACCTAAGCCATTTTCACGGATTTTCTGTGGGCCTAACACCTTTCTCAGATGCTTAACCTATTATAATCCCTCCAAGCTGCATCCCCGTGGCATCTTTTGCAAGCATGCTTACTATGATGAGTGTCTGACATACTCCCAAACTCTGCCTCCCATCTTGCTCTCTATAACGAGCCATCGGATTTTCCAGGTGGCACGTTTATTTTCCCACATTATATCCTGCACATTTCCACCATAACTAATCATCAGGAATCTTCCCCACAAACTCCTTCTACTTTGAGGTCAAGTTGAGACACAGCCCCCTGTTCACCTCAGTAATCCTCTTAGTTCTTCATCTTTTCCAAAATCGTGGTGCTGTTATTTAGATATATAACCTCTTTCATCATAGTAACTATTTGAATGCCTAGCACTTAAAATGCTCTGTATGGGTCAGGTACTGTTCCACTGCAAAACAAGTCTGGGAAGTAGGTGCACTCTGCTTTTTTATGTATAGACGGAAAGCACAGAATGGCTGACTATTGCCTGGGGTTTAGTGGGTGTAAAGTTGGAGATCCAGGGTTTGAAATCAGGCAGTGTGATTTTTGTGAATGTGTTTTCACTATGCCACATGGCATTAATACCTAATACCTTACTGTGTACACCCTAACATTACTATTTAGATTTTCATACTACATATCTGAATTCTTGTTTATCACAGCGTGGATTGCAGCACATCGAGCTGTGTCCTTTTCCAATACTTTTTCAACATAATGCCAAATATTGGAGAAAAGAGATGTTTGGTTGGTATAGCTGTGATTCTGAGGTCTTGAACAAAAATGAAGGCCTTTTACTCCCATTATCATTCTTTCAACACAGGCAGAATCCTTTTCTCTCGTTCACAGGTCTGCATTCTGAGATCCTGTGCACACCCCACCCCACTGTACACAGATGGCCATGGGAAAATGCCACGTTCGCTCCTCAACTGCCCGCTTTGGGAGTGCACATCATTTCACCTGTGAAGCAGTGGTTAAAAATCTTCTTGTCCTTCTCCAGATTCAGTTCCTTTATTCCTTTTTCAGAATCTTTCATAGACAGATACAAAGCCCTGTGCAGAGATAAAACAGAGGTGAAGGAGGGGCATTTCAGAACAGTGAACCACTCGGATGGGCCTTCACAAGCTTAGTTTCCCCACTCCAGAGTGGAGCCCTGAGCCTACTCTGTCAGACAAGCAGTGATTAAAGGACAGTGTTCCAACTTGCATAATCATGTGGACTGCAAAGCATTTAGCAGATGTGCTTAATATCCCTTAAATCCATTAATCTCCTGTTGATTTCATCCTGATGCCTGAGATGAAGAGTTGCCCTATCATTAAATTCCTCCTAAAGATCAGGAGTTCCCAGGGCAGGAACAAAGATCTTTAAAGGCCCCGCAATAGTTTGGATCGGGCATGTCCTGCCTGACCCATGCCTGAAGGGCTTGTGACCCGGCTTGGTGATGTTTGGAGATGGTTGAAGTTTCAAGAAATGTGGCCAGAAAGGGGGTGGCTCTTTTAATAAAGTGCTTTCCAGGGGGAGCATGAAGACCTGAGTTTGGATCCCCAGCATCCACTGAAGAAGCTGGACAGAGTACCTTGTAATATCAGCACTATGGGGTTGGAGACAGGAGGATCACTGTGTCAGGCTGGCCACCTAACCTAACTGAGTGAGTCAGTGGGCCCCAAATTTAGTGAGAGACCTTGTTTCAACAGTCAGGAGGAGAACACTTGAGATAGGTGTCTGAAATCAGCCACCAGCCTCCAAATGCACCTGTATATATGTATGTAAGTATGTGTATGTATGTGTGTGTGTGTGTGTGTGTGTGCGCGTGTGCATATATATATGCACACGCACACACGGACCCACATACAGGTGAACACACATGTACACACACACAGTGAGAGCTTTTGAGTTATTTTCGGACATGCTCCTGAGGGAGATAGGGAATCCAAATTCTTCTATCTCAACCACAAAGTGAACAGATAGGCTAGATTAGTCATATTTGCCATGATGTGCTGACCCCAGCCACCACTGTGGGACTAAAAGCAATAGGTCAAAGGACACACTTTGATCCACCATAAACTTCTGCCTTTCCTAAGTTGGTTCTAAGCTAGGTATTTGTTAAAGCAATGGAAAGATGAGTCTCCCAGTTCCTCACAAGCTTTGCAGAAAGCCATTGGTTAACCTGCAGTTGCCTTAAAGAGTTTTTTTTTTAAGTTTATCTTTTTTTTTTTTCCTGAACATGGTAAGGTAAAATAGTGGCCTCTTACTTTTTGTCCTGGAATAATAAACTAAAAGTAGCCTTGTTAGAATAATTCTAAATCTCTATGTTCCCGTATAGTTTGAGCATCTTTTCCCACTTAATTCTGACAGTGCCAGGCAATCACATGATGTCTGAAACCTGGCCAGACCAGATTTCCTCTCTTGGGACCTTACCCAAGTGAGATAAGTGCTAAGTCTCCTGAAGCTTCCATTCCTGTGGCACGCCAAGTCTTACATTAGTTGTACAGAAAGTATGTGTCTCATTCCCTCTCAGAGCCTGCTTTTAACTCCAGCTTATGTGAACTGAATTCTTATGAGACGTATTAAACAGCCAACGTGAGATTCTTTCTAATGAGTCTATTGTTTCAGGCCATGCTTAACACAAAGGGCAAATATACCAAGAGGAATGGCCATTCCTGAGAAAGAAGCACTTGTGATTGGAGCAGATGTAAAGAGAACTGCAAGGAACCCATTTCCCAGTCTCTGTTGGGGCCTAGGATTACCTGTTGTTCTTGCCACCTGTCTATCACCAATTTAAAGGGTGGAAAGAGGCAAACCCAAAAAATTACCCCAAGTCAATTGTCTCTGGCAGACGAATGGACCTTCTTGTAGATTTTCTTGCAAATTTCTGGCCTCCTTCAATGCATTTAATGGCTTTCTTGATGTCCCGAACCCAAGCATCTCTCTCCTCCAGATACGCTGCCTGGAAGAAGTGGTCCTGCTGTTTGGTTGTAGTGATTTTTAACACGAACTGAAAATCAAAAGATATTTCATTAGAAATGACCCCTTTCAAGGTCTAAGGCCTTTCATGAAGCAGAGTTGATACAAACCTGTTCTAGCAAAGAAAGAGTCCAATGTCAGGGTAACAAACAGATGTTGACAAGAGGGGATGCTTATTCAGAAAGCACTGCTAACATCAGACAGACTCCAAGGTCAGCACATGCCACAGCTAGGCCCATAAACTGAGCCTTAAGAATGGAAATGGGAGGAGAGAGCTAGGAGAGGCAGAATTTGAAAAGAGCATCCAAGATCTACAAGCGACACAAGAGACTTGGTGGCTCATGATGTCAACTCACCATCCGTTTGCCGAAGTCTTGACAGGGGCTGGTGAGAGTACTTCCTTTCAGCGGGATCATCCCTTTGGGGCTGTTGTCACTTTTCTTCTTATAAAATTCTATTGCGTCTTCTAACAGTACAACCCACATGGGTTTCCAGGTGTTAAACACGCTTCCCTGCAATAGCAAGAAAAAGATGAGAAGCGGACAGGACAGTTTGTGACCTGTAATTTCCATTTAACAGAACAGATTCATACTTCCCTGGAGTTGACCTTAAAAGTGTTTTGTGACAATATCTGTCATGTTGTGACACAACACGAATCTTCCTGAAGCGATGACTTCTTGGGACACCATTATGTCTGCTACCTGTTGCCATTTGCTTCGAGCTGGTCACTCTCTGACGGCCCCTTCCAAACTCTGCCTCTCTTAGCACTCCTCTCCCCCCCATTCTTAAGGTTCAGCTTAGCAGCCAACTGGTAAAGGCTTTCTAAACCGTACTTTCTGGCCTTGATTTGAAGGTCACCGCCCTCTTTCCTCACTGACTGTTCTTTGTATCCTAAAACTTGGCTGCATGCTTCCTTACATAGTCAGTCCAGGTGAGCTTTCTGCTACTGTGATAAAAATAAATAAAAAACAAAAAAACACTGACCCAAAGCAACTTGGTGGGTAAAGGGTTTGTCTCAGAGTATAGTTTACAATCTGTCATGGAGAAAAGTCAGGGCAGGCACTCAAGGCAGGAGCCTGGAGGCAGGAGTTGAAGCAGAGACCATGGAGGAATGCTGGTTATTGGCTTGCTTTCCCTGGTGTGCCCTGCGACCTTCCTTATATCTTTCTACCTTTCCAGACTGAGCCCTTCTTTACCAGTTGCCCACAGGGCAATCCAATGGAGGTTGTTTCTTGGCTGAGATTCCCTCTTCCCACATATGTCTAGGTTTGTGTCAAGTTGACAAAGCCTAAGCAGCACCTACAGTTGATTTGCCATCATGGGGTTGACATTATAGGTACTTTCAATCCTTCATGTCATTGAGTACATAGCTCATGTTCATTAAAAAGATGACAGAGAAGACTATTTCAAAAATGCCAAATTACTGAGAAATATGACTGGTCCTTCTCATTGTCTACTCATTACCCAGAGCCTATACGTTCCACTACTCTTTACTAAAACCACATTCTTCTTACCGAACTGCTATGAGGAGGAACTATCAGCAAGATTTTCTGTGTGTGTGTGTGTGTGTGTGTGTGTGTGTGTGTGCCCGCGAGCATGTACTGTCACAACATTTGCATTGTGGGGATTAGTTCTCTCAAAGAGAAAAAGAAAAATATTTTCAACAAAATACTTATGGTTGCCTTTTTTCTTTTCTTTCCATGGCATAGGCAGAAAGGAGAGTTTGTATTTAGTTTGTATATTCTATATAGTAGAGTTTGTGAGATTGCTCAGCTGAAAGGCTCTTGCTTCTAAGACAGATGGCCGGAATTCAAGCACATGATAGGAGAGAACTAACCAACGAATGCCTGATTGGGCTTTAGGATCCACTCTTAGGAGTAAAACATGTCCGGTACTGTAAATCAGACCAAACACCTATGGGTGAGGATCTCACAAGCTCTAGGGTTGAACCTACTACTGTTATTCTACTAAATAAACAAAGTATCGAACTGCCTCTTAATTTGTGTCTCTCTTCCTGTGGATCAGTAGACTTATTGTGCAATGGACAGTGGTTAATGTGAAACACACAGCTGGTTAAAGTGCAGAGACCAAGTGTGCAGAGAAAAGTTGCACATTTGTCCAGCCACAAATGGAACATAATTGATGTCACACACCCTCTACCCCAGACTCATGCACCCCTGTAGAAATGGGTGTGGAAAGATTAATAAGATCCTGAGGCCAGGGAAGACCAGAGGAAAACAGTGTCCTGTGGACATTACAGGGACACAGAACTCATGAATTCACAGCAGCTATGGTTGCCTGCAGAAGACCTTCAAGCGATCAAGCCAGTCAGTGTTCTAGCATAGTGTGCAAGGAGTTCACAAGCCTCCATTTATCCTTGGGGGCCTATAGACATCCATGACCTCTCAGGAGGGAACAGCCAGTCTTCCTTAAAAAATGTGGCTCCTAGTGGGTGAATCACACTCCGGTGGAATGGGGAGAGTTAATGGGGGGGGGGGGCAGGGCAAGGATGTGAAGATGGATGTGAGAGAGGCTGAGGGAGGAGGGGGGTGTGGATGTAATGAAAATATATTACATGAAATTGTCAAACATTTAACAAAACTATGCTTTCAAATTAACCACTGTGCTAGATTCGAGGAAGACGTTTCTGGTCTCTATGCTCAAATTCTTTAGAAAGTAAGGCAATTGGCTCTTGGCTTCTATCCTTTGACTGACAGTGACACCCTTTTGTGACTAGCAAAAATAGAATTATCAACCATTACCCAGGATATCCTGGGAAATACACATCATGAAAGACAAGGCCCCCTTATCAGGGTCCATTTGTCAAAATGAAAACTATGTATGCAGAGAGAATAAACACTGACCGGATGGTCATTTTGCCTGTTCAAACACTTCCTTTATTCTAGGCCTAAAATAATTTTTTTTTCTGCTTAAATGTGCTATCTTTTTCCACCCTGGAAGAAAAACTGACCAGACTAGCAATGATTAGCCTTTTCCAAAAATGAACACTATGACTATACATGAAATAATTTTAATTAAATTCTCTCTTGGTTTACAACTTGCATCTTGCAAGAATAGATACAACTAGAAACTATTGTGTTAAGCTAAGTATGCTAGAACCCCCCCCAAAAGTATCACATGATACATAGATTTAAAGTTAAGTGTGTGTGTGTGTTGTCTTATTCTCTCTCTCTCTCTCACTCTCTCTCTCTCTCTCTCTCTCTCTCTCTCTCTCTCTCATACATACACGTGTGTATGTGTGTGTATGTACGTAAAAAGGGAGGAAGAGGGTGCAAGAGACCTGTGAAATAAAGAAGGTAAGGTTAGCAGAAGGGAACCACCTGAGGGAAGGGAGCCAGCTGGAGACTGTGAAAGGGTGTGGAGGTGGGGATGGGGAGGGCATTGGGGAGGAAATGAATAAGAGCAAAGTTTAACGGTGTAGTAACAACATGTATGAAGATGCCACTACTCTATTTGTTAGACTTAAAAAATATTTCGTTTAGAAGAAGCTGTGCATGGAATACTCACAAGTGTTAGACTATGGAATACTAGGTGAATGAGCTGTAAATCCCTGAAATAATGAAGACAGAAACTGAAGAAACATGTCTAGGGCTGGAGAGATGTATCAGAGGTTAAGAGCCCAAGCTGCTCTTACAGAAGACTTTCTGAACACTGCAAAGTCAGTAAGCAGGTCATAGCTTTGAAAACAGATCTAGACATAAAATGGTGGGTCATTGCAAAATTTATCTCTAATACTATGGAAAGAACTTTAAAGTTCATGTTCTGTTTACAGTGATTAACCAAAGAAAGGACAACAGGATTGTAAAACTACATCACAATGGATTGCATTAAGTATTTTAAAAGATATACTTGTGTAGAAAAAAAATAATGTAACAAAATATTAAAATAACTTTAAAAAAGAAACAAGCTGTGTTATTAAGTCCCACCAAAGAGATAAGTACTATCATACATTTGAAAGGTGATTAAGCTGTTAATATATCCTCTTTTAAATGTTCAGAGCATATTTCTAAACCACATTTTGCTAGGCAAACCTAAGATGTAAATTTTAAGGGGTCATTTTAGGATTGGTCAGCAATTTTCTCCTATAGCTACATTTTTCAGCCACTCTGTAAATGTGTCTCAGGACAAAGTTCTCAAAATGAAAATTCTACCATGTTGAACATGGTAGAATTTGCCTATAATCCTCAGCTGAAGCAGGCTAAGAATTCTGAGGTCAGACTGAACTTCGTAGTGAGATCCTATCTCAAAGCCAGCAACAAAAGTATTAAAGAAAACTGTGCTAGCCCTTTGAAAGGAAGTAAAGCTGACAGATTACAGAGGTGGTTATTATGTGTGGTCCCCTGACACAAATGTCTTCTGACCTTGGCCCTACTTATGTTCCATTTATCATATTTGTTTCTATTACAGACATATTTCAGGAAATTTCACCTCAACTTCTAAAGTGGAAATTTCTGGTCTCTTTGGAGACTCAGTTGTGCCATGTGATGCTTTTCTGGAAACTGTCTTATGAGAAGATGTTTTGCTGAAGCAGACACATAAAGGGCCATGTGATGTTTTGCTGGAATAGATACTTGAGAGGCTGCATGATGTTTGGAAAGAGGATATAAATGGGAACCCATAAACAGTGAGAGGAAGCTTTGCTGTGATTCCCTGGGCTTTGCTGGGCTTCACTGGTTTTCACTATGAAGAGAGAAATGTTGAAGAGAGAAATGAGTCAAAGAACTTCTCATGGTGTTCCAGCTGATTCTTGCCACTTCCTTTGACTCATGCTGATTTGGCAGGGCCTTGCACATTCTGCTGGATAGAGTTGCTGCTAATGATTCATGTTTGGTGATTGCTATTGGACTGGACTGCTGGTATCCTGACAACAAAGAGTGGAATCACCACCCAATGAACTACTTCTAAACAGATCCATAAACCCCCTTTCCTATAAATCTTTCTCCCTACCTCTGGTCGGTGGGCTAGAAGGGAGATTAATGTGTTCAAGAACCCTAAATAAAGTGGATTTAGAGAAAAATCTAAGGCTACAAACTCCAGCATATCATTCCAGGACTAAATCGCTCAAAACTGAAGTCTAAAAACAGAGAGAAATCATAACTAATATGGCAGGAAAGAATACTTTATACACATTTTTTCCTCTCTTTGGCTGTTAGACAATGGACCTCCAACAAATAGGATGTCCATGGGCATCATATGCTGGGGAGGAAGGGAATGCTGTGCTCCTGTGCCAGCTTAGGGAGAAACTTGCCAGTCTGGAAGAGATTTCACACAGTTTTGAAAACAAGCAGCCATCTTCCAGAACATCCTGCATCCCAGACAATGATGGTCATTGATGGGCAGGGTCAGTGATGGTGTTCAGCTGTGCATACTGTCTTATTTACACAGAACCTCATGTCATGACATGAAAACAAACTTGGGCCTGTGTTGTACTGAATGCAATCTTTGCTCTGCTTTTCAGAAGAATAGACTGCTAACTCTGCAAATTCTATACTTCCGGGGTATGTTGGGGACCCTTCATGCAAAGACTCTGATAGCTACAAATTAGCTGGGACCAATTTAAAAGAGAATGCCACAGTGGCACTGTCTCTTCAGGAGAGTTATTGAAGACATTGAATAATTTTAGCCCAACAAGAGACAGGCAAATGGATAAGTATTTTCTCCAAAGGTGTTTAACTTTTGGGTTTTTTGTTCTTGGTAGCAGATAGTTTGGGTTTTGTTCCACTAGTTAGAAGTCTTAGAAAACAAGTTTTGCATCAACCAAAGGACAAGATTAAACATGTGAGCTCTCTGAAAATAGATGTATTGAATGTTAATTGTATATTAATCAAAATATACAAGGCACAAATGGAAAATTCGATTACAAAATGCCTAGATTTCCACCCACATTCTACACACCTGTTCTGTGGCACTGCCATCCCTCTAGTCTTCTATGACCAGGATGATCAGGTCACCCTGGCAACCCCTGTTCCTCTCCCTTAATGTAAAAGTAATCATAATGGCTAGGAGCATGTGCAATGTGGTCATGTAATGACCAGCTTCACTGAGCTGTCTTCCCCTTTTTCGAATACCTTAAATGTTACTACAACATGAAACCTCAATTCTCTGGTCTCTGCGAAAAGTTCATTTCAGAAATGAGAGAACGTTTCTTACATTTTAGACCTGGCCTGTGTGTTGTGAGCATAGAAATGAACACTGTGCAGTCTCCAACCTCAAACAGTTCAGATCTAACAGAAGGGAGTGAATGCTCTTGTTGAGCATGTCCAATTTCTCTGACAGAAGCCAGCACGGGAAGCCCAGTGCTGAGGTAAGCAGCCCGTGTGTGCAGGGCCCTCCCAGACACTTCCTGGAATGAAGATCTCTTCTAACTTCCCCCTTCCTTCAGACTCTCATTTTACATGCCTATGCCTATACAGAGCTCAAATTCTCAGAATTCTATTAGGATCATAACTACATAAGAATGGTGCATCATTATACTCCACCCCCACACCAATGGGCATTCTAACTGGAATCGGATTAAACCAACCCTTCACTTCTGCTGCATTATAAACCGTATCACCTAATTTTCTACTTGAACAACGTCTCAGACACTTATATGACATGTACGTAAGTTCTTTGGGAGCAAGAGAATGAGCCTATTGAATAAATTCTATCAAATTGGACTTTCCCTAACAAAAAAAATATCAAATAATCTGTACAGATGGGCAGTGTACTTTACCAACTCGGTTTCCTGAATTTTAGACTTGTGGTTACATTTCAACTTTGTCTTTGGGCTCTGTGACCTTAAAGAAACTGTTCATTTTGTCTAAACATCAGTACCTGCTTTTCCTTATAAATATTGAAGTATATGATACTCTTCAAAGAGATTAGCACACTGTTAGCTTGGGGTAAGGCTTCAGAAATGGCCACAATACAGATAGGTCAGAGTCCAATTTTGTGAGCAATACAGTTGGAATGATCCTGGCCTGAGAGTCTCCCTGGTTCCATCTTTTTTCTTATCAGAGAAAAGAATTCTTTGGAAAAGGAGGTCACTGCAGATTGAACCCATGTGGACCACAAAAAACACAGTTACAGCCATTACACATAGCTCTGGGTTATGCTGGTGCTGAACCAACTCCTGGTTCCACATCACCGTGCCATGCTTTATCTTGGGGACCTTAAGCAAGACCTTCTGTCACTGTGTATCTCAGTTTCCTCATCTTCAAAGTAATGGATACTTGTAACCATTTCCTAGGAATGTTCTATAAATTCACTAATGCACTAAATGCTAAGAATTGTCCCTAACATGGTGAGCAAAAGTGTTAACTGCCACAAGAAGGAAACACAAACTTGCGGAGATTATTTCATTCTGTTCAGAAGACAACATGGCTCTAGAAAAGAATTCGTGGATAAAATCCCGTCTGTTCTGCTCTCTTTATCCCAGACTTGCCTGCTTCTGGTTCATTTACTGCCTTCCTTACCTTACCTTACCGAAACAATATCATACACATAAAGTACTTTGATCAACACCCTCTTCCCTATCAGCCTCTGACATATTCTTCCTACTTCAGCCAAACCCTTTCTTTCTTCACAGTATCAGCTCAGTACTGGGCTCAACAATATGTGCCATCTGCTATAAGCTGATGGAGCACCCTCCTAGCCTCCTGTCTTTGTCTGTCTCATGGCGCTGTTTTCTGGGCTGTCTATCAACCTCACAGGACATTCAGGTCTTAAGCTGCTGTTTGAGTCTGTCCTTCAGTACCTAGTTATTGCTGGGTTGTTGTCATGGAAACTAGTTTTTGGCAATGAGAGATATAACATGAAGGAATACTCTCTTGTTTCAAAGTTTTGGTTATAAGAACATCCAATCATATGTATTCCATAACAACCAAAATATTTATTTCTCCAAAACTAATCCACGAGTCAGAAAGAAAGCTAAAGTTATTATACCCAATGTTATTTGCAATACACCTATGCCTTTCAGAGAACCATGGCATCATGGGATGGGGGGTTGCTATTAGGCAAGCCTGGGTTTGACCCCAAGCTTACAGCTCCTTGATAATGAGCAAGTCACCTACTCTCTGTGAGATGATAGGACTGGAGAGAGATCACATTGGTAGCAGCCAGCTGTACCTACAGGGCCACAAATGCTCCTTAAAATAAGCACAAGTGACAAGACACAGGGCAAGGAGTGCTATTTAGAATGAAAGGGCAGACAATGACAGTCACTTTTCTTCTCCCCTTCTTAACCATAATCTCTATTTAAAGATCTTAGCCAGGGAGCAAAAGAGGAAACATAAGTTGTGAAACGTGGACAGTTATGTCTAACAGAACCAAAGGAGAAACATGGGTTCATGAGGTGGTTCAGTAGAAAATGCACTTGCTGCCAAGCCTGGTGACTTGAGTCTAATCTCCAGGAACCATATGGTGGAAGGAAAGAACCCAGCCCCACAAGTTGTCCACTGACCTCAAGCACACACACTATGGCGCATGCTTATGCACAGAGACAGAGAGTCAGAGAGATGGAGAGACACAGAGAGATACAGAGAAACACACAGAGAGACAGAGAGAGAGAGACAGAGAGACTAAAGAAAGACCGGGAAACAAGGAAGAGACATGTTAAAGTTCCATTGGCCATCAACCTCAAGACTTGACAAAATTCCTCTATCAGAATTTTCGATGTTATATATTTTTTTCAACCAAAATATCCTACCTCAAAATACTTATTTCATAAGACATAGGAAAAGAGCATGCTTAATTCCTATGCCTGAATCTTGCATGACATAGAAATGAAAAGACAAAGCAGAAAATCACTTCCATTGCTAGTACTTGGCTTGCTTGCCAAACTCATGCATCCTAAAGTCTCCACAGAAGGAGATTCCCGATTCTTTCCTCAGGAGTGATTTGGAACCATCATCATTCACAGGCTGTTGGGGTGTATGCACTTGCTGATATCTATCTCATGGGCTACCCTCTGTGTTCTAGGTTCCTAGACAGACAGACAGACAGACATACAGACAGAGTTTAACTAACATATTATATAACTGGAAGAAACTTAAACTAGAAGGAAGTTAAGAATTTTGATGCCTAATTAGGAAATCCTAGTTTCAGGTTTACACCCGTAATTGTCAAAAGCACCAAATGAGAGGATTGGGGGTACAACTCAATGGCAAACATTTGGGAGCACAGCTCAATAGTAAAACACGTTTGCCTAACCGTACACAACCCTGGATTTGAGTTCTGACATTGAAAGAAAATTCAAACAGAAGCAAAGTGCCAAATGAGATAATCATAATCTTCAAATATTACAAGACAGTCTAACTAACCCTGAGGAAATGCAAAACACCATGAACGATTCATATTAGATTAAATGTAATGTAAATTTAAGTGTAAATATTTCCACAAGAATTATGGGAAACATGCATTGTGGAAATATCAACATGAGGTTTCACAATGCTCTCTTCTAGAGTCTTTTCTAGACTGATACTTGCTGGTCATAATCTGAGAGAATTTCTGTGACCAATTAAAAACTATTAAATACAGATGTTCCACAGTCCTGAATCTACCACTCCCCCTTTCTAGTGAAATGGCCTCACTTAATGCAGATTAAGTCGTCTATATTTTTGTAGTCTAGTGACTGTAAAATACAAGCATAAAAACTTTATAACAGCAATCTTGTCACTTTGTATTAAAACAAGGCCTGGCCTGTAAGGTGACTCAGCTGTTAAAGGGGTCTGCCAGCAAGCAGAATGGCTTTTCAGAATGACTCCTGAAAGCGCTTTCCTGACCTTTTTACACACATCCCATAGAAGGTGTGCACACGCTCAAACACACAGACACAGAGAAACACACACACACATACACACACACATACACACACACCTTTTCAGTCTGATTAGGAGAGAGATCATTCAGCAGCAGCTTCTATCAGTTCTCAGAGAGGGAGTTACACTTAATAGTATTGGATGCCAGTCACCAGTAATCTACACTAGCTTTTTCGTTTACAAAGGAAGTTTCAAAATTCATTTGTCCTAAGAGAATACACTGAAGGACAATGTGTTCCCCAGCACCAACTCACAACTCTCACCAACACAGATAAACGGTGACCACTAATGGAGATTTTCCTTCAGAAAAACCTTAAGGTGATAAACAGAGATCTCAGTACCCAGAGGCTAGAGAGGGTATTTCTCCTAACTCTGTCATACCCCTGGGCCTGGCATCTTAGTCTCTTCACAGATGAATGAAGGTTTATTTCTATTCCGAAATAAAAACAAAACCAGACTGTGATATGTCCATAGACATAGAACATTTTAAGCTAAAAGGAAATAAATGAATAATCTAAAATAAAGATCCATCTGGATCAGATTGTTCATTCCTGAAATCCCAGGGTTTGGGACACGGAGGCAGGAGGCTTACCACCAGTTCAAGGTTGGCCTTGGAAATATATTAAGAGCTACAGAGCAAGACCCAATCTCAAAAATTGATTAACTAGCTAATTAACTGAATTGAGTTTTAAAAAGGTAAGAGTCACATTGGATGCTCAGTTGGTTAGAAAGCTACTTGTGAGTTTAGTCAGAAGCAACATTTCTCAGCTGCTGAACCCACTTGGCTCCACACAAGTGAGTTTGTGCACAGAGTATTGCCCACAGGATGCCAGCAGCTCGATGTGTGAATTCACCAGGCGAGGAACTTCACAACTCAAAGCACACACGGCAGCAGAAGAAAGACTAGAAGCAGCTTTGAAATTCAACTTTCCACAACACTAAGCTATGTTTAGTATTCCCACATGTCCACCTCTGTGCTTTAAGATGAAACATCTACCACATCAGCGGTCTGTTATACAAATTCATTAAGTTGTGGGTAAGAGACTACAGACACCACCAACTGTCACCACCTGGAACCACCTTCACACCCTTGAAACAGAAGCATAAGGTCTTTCATACAGTAAAGTGAGAAAACACCCAATAAATTAGCTATATTGTTTTCTCTGCTTGTTGCTCACACGAACCCTGGCCCCCCTAACCTTTCTACAGCCTTGTCAATTTAAATAAGAACTAAGCAGTCCTCAAAAAACTTCTCTAACAGAACAATTTGAGACTTTTTCCCCCAGAAGGCAATGTTTAGCTGTTGCAAAGTGTTTTAAATCATGAAAAACAAAATCTGGATTTTTGTCTTCTACACCCTGAATCTTGGAATTCTCAGGCTCGTAGGGGTGAACTGTGCTGAAGCCTGAACTAGATTAATTCACTTTTAAGAAACAAAAAGGAGCTAGGGGAACACATGGAGGCAGCCTCACCCCAGCACACTGTCTATATGAGGCAATATTCTCATCCCATTAGATCCAACATGGAACATTCCTAGAAGGGATGGGCAGAGTATGGAGCAAACACTAATCCCCTGTAAGCCCCTCTCTAAGTCCAGCCTTGTACGGGATTTCCTTACTTACCTTCTTCACAAGGTAGCCTTCCCTGATCCGCTTTGGTTCCATGCCTGGTGGTCAGGTGGACAGGTTGACTCTTCAGACACGTCCTCTGAGGAGTTCAGTCTCCTCTGAAGACGGAGGTGCTTGTGGGCTGCCCCTATTACAGTGAGGTCTCTTTTGTAATTTCTCTTCTGCTGGTAACTACGTGATGACATCCTTTTCCCCTCACTGGAGTGATGAGTCAGAAAAAGGAACTAGATAGCTGAACACCCATGCTTTCCTAATGATGGAAATAATAAAGTACAGCTTAGTCAAATATTTACCCGTATGTAAAACTCCTGTCCTAAAGAGAAAAAAAAGAGATGAACAATAAAACTTTATTGGTTGGAACTGTCCTGATTAGGAATTGTTCTTGAAATATTAAAAAAGTACTTAATAATAATGCCAAGAAGCTGTCTCCATCCCCATGCTGGCATGTACACCAGCTAGCCAGGTGAGTGCTCGCCACCTCCCTTCATTGTCCCCACCAATCCTAAGAGGTTCAGCTGGAAAGAAAAATGAAATCATGGAATTTTCAGGTAAGTGGATAGAACTGAAAAATTATACTAAAGTAACCCAGCCCTAGGAAGACAAATGCCCCATTTTCTCTCTTGATTATGAATCCTAGGTCCAGATCTTTAGACTTGAGTATATAATCTGCCTTCTTCATAGAAGTCAGGAAAGTAGAAAGAGATCATCAGAGAGGAGAGGGGGACAATGCACTCCAGAGATGGGTTTAATAGGATACGGGTGTTATCCCTGTTAATAAGAACAGGGAAAGGAGGAAGTGGGAGACCAGCTTTAAACAGGGAGAGAAGAGAAAAAGAAATACAGGGAAAGGAGGAAGAGACAAATAGCACAGAGGATGCTTGGAAAAGCCCTAGGGAAAACATTATTTCATGTGGTTATCTTTTAAAATACATACTTGGTGTGTGTGTGTGTGTGTGTGTGTGTGTGTGTGTGTGTGTGTGTGTTTGACGTGAAGAGCCATAGACTATCTAACAAAAACCCCAGTGCCTGGCAGGCATGGGAAATCTCCCTTCAAACTGTTGGTCAGAAAGGTCCAGAAAGCTCTCAGAACAGTAGAATGAAATGTGTTTGTACACACTTTTAATCCCAGAATTCAGAAGGCAAGGACAGGTGGATCTCTGTGAGTTTGAGACCAGCCTGGTCTATATTATGAGTTCCAGAATAGCCAGTGCTAGATGGTGAGACCCTGTCTCAATCAGGGGACAGAAAATATATATTATAGGCTATTGCCATTACCTTAGATACCTCCTCGATCTTGAAAGTATGATCCTATTGCTGAAGACAGCACATACTTCAGACACAGGACTTGGAAGATTTGAGGCAGAACTTACCAGGAAGTCTCCTCCATGAGGATTATCGCTCGTAGTATCAAAAGGTGCTATGCAAGCTGCCAAGGGAGAAAAGCTAATCAACAATCCTATCCAGCTATACAGCCTGTGAACCACAACAATGACCAGCCCAGCAAGATATCGAAGTGGTGCAATAGTGGCACTTAGATTTTGGGATTAACCAACAACTGTCTAATTGTAAATCCAATTACAATCACACAATAGGGTGAAATTCATGCTTGATACTGTAAATCTATTCAACTGCTCATTGTTGGACATGTTTTAGATCCTGGGGGAGAATATATTACTGCCATTTTTAATAGTATAGTCTCTAAATGGATTCTTAATACACCCACACATAAGTGTAGTTCTTGCCCCTCATCAAAGATGCTTCTTTTGACAGCAGACTGAGATCATTACAGATATCCACAACTGGTCAAATTCAACGAACATCTAATCATTGGGTTCCTAGCTCCAGCTGATATATCTTCAATACAACCCCTATACCTAAGGCTCAGGGGACATTGTGGAAGAGGGGCAGAAAGACTGTAAGAACCAAAAGATCATGATGCCTACTGCTACATAGTATCTTCTAGATGGGACAGGAAAGCTGCACCCATGAAATCTCTGCAATGTGGTTGTCTAAATATGAGATATATAACCCTATCAGTTGATATACCAACATGGACTGGGGAAATCTCACAAGACCCCGCCTCCCAACTGAAGAGATACAGTCAATCAATGGCTGCTGAGAGATGGAGAATCAGAATCCGTGTTCTCCAGGAATAAGCCCCCTGATAGGTTAGCCTTTCCCAAATGGTCAGATCTAAACACATGTACAGAAGAGCAACACCAAACACTAAATGGACACAGTAAGATTTTTGGGGGTGTTTCTGTTGTTTGGGAGGTATTTGGGGGGGTTACAATAATAATATAGAGGAAGATGTCATCAAGTTAAGAGGTTTGGGAAGAATATGGGAGAAATTGGAAGGGGAGAAAAGAGGGTAGAAATTATTTAAATATTCATATATGAATTTCTCTAAAAATAAAAAAATAAATAAAACTATCTGTCTAACATAACAAAAGGGCCTACTCTTAAGTGCATACCTGCTCCTATGCCAGACACTATAGCAGATGTTTTTCAGTCAACCTCATTTAATTTAGTCACTGGAGAAACCCATGGGGAAAGTATAGTATTGTTTCTTATAAATAAGGAAACTAGGATTCTGAGAAGAAAATTGTTAGTCTCAGGTTACACAGTAGGTAATAGCTAAATCCAGAAGGGAAGGCACCTGCACCATAGTCCTCCTAGTGGGCTGAGAGCAGAGGAAGGGACTAGGATTATTCCACCCCAGGTTTTACAGAAGAAATTCCTTTAATAGGGTGTCTCAAACTTACTTGACTGAGAAATTATTTGTGAGCAATCTTTAATGACTTTTTTTGTGAATTAAATTAAAGAAAGAAGTCTAACAACCCCATACCTCAGAATGCAACACATTTGGAAATAGGGTCCACATAGATAAAAGTAGTTGTGGAAAATGAGGTCATTCTTGGACAGAATGGCAACAAACTGTACATATATAAGGAGAAGAGACAAACAGAAAGGAAATCCCATTGTGAGCACAGAGGCTGGATTGTAGTAATGAGTTTACAATTCAAGGGATACCAAGAGCACCAACTACAAGACATAAACAAGGCTGTCTTTCAGAAAACCCAGCTTCTTGTAGAAGCATGAGATAAGGAGTTTATGTGTTTTAAGTTATCCACTTAAAGATACATACTTATAGGTGCCCTAAAAAAACTAAATCCAGTTTTGAAAAGCTAATATTCTAAAGAATAAACCTTTATGATAATGGAAAAGTTACTTAGTCGTTCACCCTAGGTTTTACCATCTGTAAAACAGGGATAATAATACCAGTCCGATGAGGCTGCTCTGAATATTAAATAAGACAGTAGACGTTAGTGTTTAGAATACTCTGTGGAGTACAGCCAAGGTTTGTAAACGCTAGTCACTCATTCTGTTCAAGCAAGTTACCATCGTCATGAGACGAGACCCTATCAGTGGTGAGTTTAACAGATATTGTAGAACTCATTGGAGTGGTTTTTAGAATCCACAGGGGGTGGTTTCTGAGGAGTTAAACGAGTTAACCAGTTACATAGTAGACTAGTTATGATCTGATGGCTGCGTCAGTGGAAACCAACCTTCACTAATGGAGGTGTGAAGGAAAATTCATGGAAAGAAGCTGTGTCTGCAAACAGTCTCATAGTTTGATGGAACTACAGAGCCGTGGAAATGTTCAGAGGTTATAGGTACAGAGATCCTGATTGTACCTAATCTTGGGCTAGCTTTGACTCCCTAAATAGATGTTCTGTTGCTCATTTTAGTGTGGAAACTAATATCTTGTGAATGATAGACAAAAACCTTCTGTAACTCATCAACTCAGCAGACCATCATTGTCTACCAACCCCAAACTAAAAATGTCACCAGGTAGCATCTGAGGCCCACATGAAAGATTCCCCGGTCCTGTGGAACCTCTCTGTTGTTCCCACCAGTGTGATTTTGAAATACCTTAATTTTTAACTCTCTTTGTTCTGTTATTGTAAATATTCCACAAAACTGCTTCCACATTGGAAAATTGTATTTAGGGAGATCTAATGTTTGTTGACCATGGTCTCCCACAGTTGCTCCAGAATAAACCATGACTTTTATTCCTTTGAGTTGAGAGCTGTTTCTTTTAGTAACAGAGGCAAATGAAGATTTGATGAAGAAAATAAGATGATTAAGAAACTGGAAGGAAGAATGAAGGCTGGTGTTTCAGGAAGGAAGGAAACATTCCTTCTCTCTAGGGTCTCTAGGTCTCTAGGAAGCAAGAACTACCAGAATATCATTTTAGGATATCAAGAAGACAGTGTGCCCATGATTTCCAATCCCCACACGGTTTCTGAGAATCAGGCTTCTGATGACTCCCTCCTCTGGTCACCGAAGGGGCAGCATGAGAGCCAAACACATGCAATAGACTCTGAACAGTAGAAAGAATGGACTGTTTCCCAAGAGTGAACCCCAGGTACTATAAGCACAGGAGATAACAGAGAAGGGGGAAAGGAATCTGAGAGCCTGCAGAGTTGGGAAGAAGCCATTTGACATTTCAAAAGGAAACTTCCAGTTCATGCCCTTCTGTTTCCTGCAGTTTCCAACAAGCAATCACTACCTCTATTTTCAATGTTTTATACAAGTATCGATCACAGAAAGTATCAAAGGGTTGCTAACAGTTCCCTGTCACACAGATATTAATTAGAAATTATTAGAAAATATAGCTGGGTGAAGAACCAAAGTTTGATGTCTCTTGCACAAAACAGAAACATATAGATGGTGATTTGTTTTGTCTGTATTCAGACAGACATTTTGGTATATCTAGAGAGACAATGAAAGTCATCTTTCTTGAGTTTACCTGTCTCAGTTCATGACCATTTAGGAGTTTACTGCTCTCAGTTCATGTTAAATGTTGCCCTGCCTACCCTCCTCATGACTTCTTAGCAACACCTGCTGGTCAGTAAAGGAAATCCTCAACCAATGTCATCATTCAAGATGGCAATTTCTAGAAAATCATTCCTTTCATCTAGACTTTCCAGTTTTATTGAGTATAGACTTTTGTAGTAGGATCTGATGGTTTTTTTTAAATGTCCTCAGTTTCTGTTGTTATATCTCCCTTCTCATGTCTGATTTTGTTAATTTGGATACTGTTTCTGTGCCCTTTAGTTAGTTTGGCTAAGGATTTATCTTTCATGTTGTTTTTCTCAAAGAACCAGCTCTTAGTTTGGTTGATTTTTTGTATAGTTCTCTTTGTTTCTAGTTAGTTGATTTCAGCTCTGAGTTTGATTATTTCCTGCCATCTACTCCTCTTGAGTGTGTTTGATTCTTTTTGTTCTAGAGCTTTCAGATGTGCTGTTAAGTTGCTAGTGTAGGATCTCTCCAATTTTTTTGATAAGATACTCAGTGCAATAAATTTTCCTCTTAGCACAGCTTTTTTACCCATAAGTTTGGGTATGCTATCTATGCCTTTATTTTTGTTAAATTCCAGAAAGTCTTTAATTTCTTTCTTTATTTCTTCCCTGACCAAGTTATCATTGAGTAGATAGTCATTTATCTTCCACATGTATGTGGGCTTTCTGTTGTTTTTGTTGTTGTTGAAGACCAGCCTTAGTTCATGGTGATTTGACAGGATGCATGGGGTTATTTCAACCTTCTTGTATCTGTTGAGGCTTCTTTTATGTCTGATTATATGGTCATTTTTGGAGAAGGTACCATGAGGTGCTGAGAAGAAGGTATATTCTTTTGTTTTAGAGTGAAATATGCTATAGATATCTGTTAAATTCATTTGGTTCACTGTGCCTCTGTTTAGATGCTGCAACATATAACAAGGACACATTCTCAGCCTTTTTTATAATAGCCAGAAGATGGAAACAACCCGGATGTCCCTCAACAGAAGAATAGATACAGAAAATGTGGTCTGTTTACACAATGGAATACTACTCAGCTATTAAAAATGATGACTTCACAAATTTTGCAGGCAAATGGATGGAACTATAAAATACCATCCTGAGTGAGGTAACTCGGACCCAAAATGACATACTCACTGATAAGTGGATATTAACCCAAAAGCTCAGAATACCTATGATACAACTCACAAACCGTATGAAGCTTAATGAGAAGGAAGGCCAAAGTATGGAGGCTTCAAACCCACTTAGAAGGGGAACAAAATAATCACAGGAGGTAGAATGAGAGAGGGAACTGGGTGGGAGAGGGGAGGAAGAGAAAAAAGGGGGAACAGGACCAGGTATGACAAAGGACAGGAGAGAAGTCCAAGGGGCCAGGAGAATGAATAGAAATGAGTAGCAGTGGGGGGGGAGGGACTTGGGGAACCACTAGAAAGTCTCAAAAGCCAAGGATGTGAGAGGCTCCCATGACTCAATGTGGATGACATTAATGGAAATACCCAACAGCTGGGAGATAGAACCTGAAGAGACAACTTCCAGTAGATAGACATGGCCACCCAGTGAAGATATGGGGCCACCCATCAATCTGAAAATTTTTAACCCAGAATTGTCCATGTCTAAAGAAAATATAGAGACAAAAATGGAGCAGAGGCTGAAGGAAAGACCATCCAGAGACTGCCCCACCATGCAATCCATTCCATCCGCAGACACCAAACCCCAATACTATTGCTGATGCCAAGATGTGCTTGAAGACAGGAGCCTGGTATGGCTGTCCTCTGAGAGGGTCTGCCAGCATGTGACTAAGACAGATACAGATACTCACAGCCAACCATCAGACTGAGCCCAGAGACCCCAAAAGAAGAGTTAGAGGAAGGGCTGACAGAGCTGAAGGGGATTGCAACCCTATAGGAAGAACAACAGTATCAATTAACCAGGCCACTCAGAACTCTCAGGGCCTAAACCACCAAAGTATATTCATAGACCAGTTCATGGCTCCATCTACATATGTAGCAGAGGACTACCTCATCTGGCATCAGTGGGAAGGGAGGCATTTGGCCCTGTCAAGGCTAGTGCACCAGAGAAGAGGGATGCTAGAGAGGTAAGGCAGGAGTGGGTGGGAGGGGGAACACCCTCTTAGAGGCCCCATATCTTCACTGGATGGCCATGAAGGGGAGGGGAATGTGGTGGGGTGTTATGGGAGACAGACCAGGAAGAAAGATAACATTTGAATGTAAACAAATAAAATTATTAATAAATAAAAAAATTTCAGTTTTCCTAAGGAGTTTGCATTTGAGCAAACGGTCTACATTAGACCCCACCCCTAGACTGGAAAACCAGAGTCTCTTCTAGTATCTCTCTTACCTAGGTGTCCAGGCTTCTCTTCATGTCTCTTCCTTCTGATTTTCCCACATTTCAGCTATAACCTTGACACGTGTAGAACATATCATTGGTGTATAAAAATGTAAGACTTTGGAATGAGAAAAAAAGATTATTATGCATCTACAGTATAACACTATCATATACAGCAAATCTTCTGGGTTATGTGTTTCTATAATGTTTATCTCCTCATCTATTGGTATTTTTATAAGTGTGGATAGCTAATGGCAACCCAAATCCTAAGACTGGAATTGCATTTCAAGAGGCTCTATCAAGGATTCACTTTCCTATGTTTTTGTCCATTTATGACTGGATTTCAACATTTTTTTACTCTGCATAGATTTGTCTTTGACATCTCCTTTGACCAAGTTATGATATCGAGCTACAATTCAGTTTATTTATTCTTTATGATAGTTGCAATAATATCCCTCTTTGACTTTTATCCATTAGCTCTGGTTACTCAAAAGGACCTTAAATTTACCTGAGAATTATCACAAAATTGCTAGTACTAATCCTAAATTGAAGGGAAAATATCCAAATCTTGATGAGTCTGAGATTTTAGTCTGCTGCAAGCTAACAGCTGGCCTGACAGTCTTATGGATGCAATAGACACATTTTTGGACTTTTGGATGAGACCAAGAACTAACTAACTCTCTCTCTCTCTCTCTCTCTCTCTCTCTCTCTCTCTCTTCCTCTCTCTCTCTCCCTCTGTCCCTCCCTTTCAAATTGATTGTCATTGTACAAATATGAAAAGAGAGTGCGATTGTTTGCAAGGATCTTCACCCAAGATATCACTGGAAATAGCCACCTAGAAAAAAACCACTTCCTGATTTGTCTAAACTCATTAGAGGATTTATAGTTGGTGCCCAGTAGATATGCTTCCAGATCAACAGTCAAGAAAATTCACGTGGAATTATTTTGTATACATATAACATGTGTATAGAGGTGTGTCTTATATATATATACACACACACATTTGCCTCAAAACAAGTTTTCCACATAGTTTTCCTTTGCTTTATCATATATGATGACCTGTTGTTACACTCTGGAAGTAGAGACAAGTGCACTTTGATCTCAGATCTTGATTATTAATATTCAGCTCCAGTAAAAAGAACTAGAGCTCTTTAAGAAGTTGGATGATTCTAGATTCTAGTATGAAATATACAAGGTGACCCAAGAGCATCTTGCACTGTCAAAACATACATTGCTTTTAATAAATATTGAATTTGGGGCTGGAGAGGTGGTTCAATGGTTAAAAACACTGGCTGCTCTTTCAGGGAACCTGGCTTCAATCCCAAGCACCTATATGATGTCTCACAACTACCTATAACTCCAGCTCTTGGATATACAACAGGTAGAATTATAATGCACATATATGCTTGTTGATAAAACATTGAAAAACATGAAGTAAAATTTAATTTAAAATATGTTTAAAGAAGTATTTAATTTGAAAACAATTATGTGTTTTATCAGAAACAGAAAAATGTAAAAAAGCAAGCAGTGGACAGAGCTGAAACCACTATAGAAACAACACATTAGGTCTACATCTACAAATGGAAACAATCATTGAAGGAAAATATTCAATAACTTTAACCTATATGAAATATGACCGAGTTTTTGTCATTGTTACCTAAGTGGAATAACTTTTATAACTGTTTGCACAGCATTTACTGTTTTATGGTCTCTCAGCTAAGATCAATTGTAACACACAGCATTCATATTCCATTAAGTATTGTGGGCAATCTAGAGATAACTTTAAATACACAAGAATAGTATATAGGTTATATGCAAATACCATGCAATTTTACATAAAGAACTAGGACAACCTGAAGCCAATGCCTGAGGGTACTTCTGTCTTAGTTATGGTTTTACTGCTGTGAAAAGATGCCATGACCAAGGCAACTCTTATAAGGACAACATGTAATTGGGGTTGACTTTCAGGTTCAGCCCATTCTCATCAAGGCAGGAGCATGGCAGCACCCTGTCAGGCATGATGTAGGAAGAGCTGAGCGTTTTACATCTTGTTCTGAAGGCAAACAAGAGAAGTCTGGCTTCCAGGATGCTAGAACGAGGGTCTTAAAGGCCATGAATACAGTGACACACTTCCTCCAACACAGCCACACCTACTTCAACAAGGCCACATCTCCTAATGGTGCCAGTCCCTGGGCCAAGTGTATTCAAACCATCACAGTATTCAAGGATAACGGTATTGGATTATAGACCAGAGTATAAAGTAGATAAATAATGGATAGTACATAAAGGAAGAGACATCCGTTCTAAGAATTTCAAATAATTTATATAGCTAGACTACCAAAGGAAATGAAATAGATTTCCCCATTTCTTAATGACTTCTTTTTACCAAATAGAGAGGGGGAATAAAATAACTTTACTGGAGCAAAATATAGCAAGTATTTGCTCAGCCAGAGTCTAGCCTAGTGACAACCATTAATTTTAATAGTGATTATTCAGGTTGGTGGAAGTAAATATTTTGATATCAAATCATGAATTAGCAATTAAATAAAGCCCCAGTTGATTTATATTCTACAAAATTTCTGACTAAATTTCTCAAAAGTGACAAGGTCATTGAAGGGGGGGGGGCACTTCTGAGAAATCACCAGAGCAAAAGGAGCCTAAGAAGACATGACAGCTATCAATAGTGGCTATCTAGTAATGACAAAGACAGCATACGAATGTAAATGCTAACAATGAAAAAACTGGTTTGAGAACTCTATGCTATCTAATTGTCTATGCATCCAAACTATTCTATAAAGGCTTATTTTCATAAAAAGAAAGAATGTGTGAACAATATTCAACTCTTTTTGAATATGTATAACTGGGGGCTGTCATATAGCCATTTAATGTCATTTTCTTCACAGTATATCTGTTCAGGAACGTTTGCAATTAAGCAAATCTGATTTTTGCAATAGAAACTATGGACAGTAATCCCTCAACACCTAAGAGCTGCTGAGACAAAGATGCGCCTTTTAATAACTGAGCTTTTGCCAAGTTCAAATTTTTAAATCTGAAAATAAGTTAAGCCAGCATCTGTCAGAGATAAAAACACCTAGCTCCTCAATGGATGCTGAGTGGCTCCTTTGGTCTTGTTTGATAGCTCTAAGGATTATAATTACAGAGATCTTGACAGTTGAATGGGAACTGGTCACATTGGAATCCTGAAAAGAATAATTAGAATGAGATTATTGATAGCATTAACAATATGAAACGGAACAAAATATAGCAAAATATACTCTTCCTTTTTGAGAAACTCACCAAAAGATTAAATTTATGAGATTTTTCCAAAACAAAATATGAGTATTTAAATTTTGTTACTTCCTTTCACAATACCAACTAATGTTTTGGAAGTAACAACATCAGCAACAAAAAGAGATATCCAATTTGGACTCTGGTAAAGTACGAAGAAGTAACCCTTGAATTCTAATTCAAAGCAGAGTAGACTGGTTTACTCAGCTACATTTCTTATATACCCCAGACTCAGCAGCATCAATTAGCTGGTCCCAACTCCATTAATTAGCTGTCAAGAAAATGTCATATGGACGTGTTCATAAGTCAATCTGATAGAGTCAATATTTCAATGGAGGTTTCCTCTTCCGAGATGACTCTTGTTAGCAATGAGTTGATAAAAATCTAATCAGCACAACCAAATTGTCAACTCCAAACACAAACATATCACCATTAAGCTATAACATTTTTACTTATTTATCCCCAAAATCTCACGCTAATATTATTATATAAATTACACTGCAACTCTAGAAGTTTCACTGTCTTTAAATGATTTCAAACATTGAAAAGTCCAAGTTCCCATCAAAAATCCAAAGTCTCTTAACTGTGGGCTCCTGTAAAATAAAAACAAGTTATATATATTCTTATTCTAAGAGAGAAGTAAATCATGGCTAGAGTCAAATCAAAGGAAACCAGGTATCCTGAAGTATAAAAAGCTTAATGTCCGACATCTAAGACTCACTTGTGATCACCTGGGTTTCGAAGTGCCTGAGTAGACCCACCTCTCCAGCTCTGCCACCCATAGCATACACACAGCTTGGCAAGTAGAATCAGGCAGGCTCCACCCAACCTTTCCACTGTCCTTGCCAATCATTCTACAGTCATGACATCTCCAGTATGCTAGGGTATGCACTACAACTGAGGCTATCCCTTCAACAATCGCCTATTCTGGGTTGTTCAGGAACTCAGATCTTGCCGAGATAGTGCCAAGCCTCAGCCTCTTTCTATGACACCTTCAATCCAGGGGTTTTCACTGCAACTGAGGAAAAGGAAATTAAGAAATTATCAGAAAAATGAATGGGACTAGAAAAATTTATACAGAGTGAGGTAACCCAGACCCAATAGAAAAATGTTGCTTGTTCATTCATATGTGCAAACTAACCTTAAAGTTTTTGATTTCTGTTTGAGTGGCATGGAGAAGCCATAAAGGTAGAGAAGTAGGATTGACTGAGGAAAAAGAAGCTTTGAGGGGGGGACATATATGTAGAATATATGTGATACTACAGAGTTGTAAATACTTGGTGTCAAAAAATTGAAGTAGGCTGAAAGTGGGGGAAAGGAGGAGAGTAACTGGCAAAGAAAAGGATTCACAGAAACTAAGGATTATAAAGACTATATTCTAAGCTAATTTTAAAATGCAATTTTTAAAAGCTTAAACTTCTTATAAGGTACCCTACATGGATATATAATGTAGATCCCATAAGCCATAGACTGTTAGGTGAAAAGTCCCAATGCCAGGAATATCTTTCTACTCTATGTACTTTGTCAGGGAGGTCCACAAAATGACTCTTTTTTTGTGATTGCTCTTTGTCTCTCACAAGAACTATATGATAAGACCCCATTTCTGACTATACCAAAAACTGTAGGGTATTAACTTGGAACTGAGATGGAAGCTTTCTCCTTGCTGACTAGCTTACATATGACTAGAAGATCCTATTCACCCTTCTAGAAGAGACAAGCCATCAATGGCCTAAAATTGCTTGGAACACTGTGAGCTATAGTATCAACCTTCCTGGCAATCTTCTCAGGTGCCCACTGGTAAAATAATGACATGGTTGTCATGGGGTAACTTACTTCTTTCTGCCTAGATTGGATGCCTACTCCTCAAGAGGAAAGTTACTACTTGTTCTGTAAACCTAGTCAAAAGCCCATACATGGGGAGGTCCTAGACCTTTAATAGCAATTTTTCTGTTGTTTCAATTAATGGACATGGTATCAAACTGCTTTGTAAACACTTTTGTTTCTAATTATGGCTTAATGCTTCTTATTCATATCTAGTCTTATTCATAGATGGTTTTCTGCAGCAGGTGTTGGTTAACACAGAGACTCATACCTGAAAGTGCTGAGATTAAGCAAGTATTGAATCCTCAGCCCTAAACAAGACATGTATCACCTCCTCAAAGGCTCAGGGAACACCATGTAAGAGGGGTAGAAGATGCAGAGGAGTGCTGCAAAATACTGTCTTCTGAACATGACATGACCATTGCACTCCTGAACTCACGGCAATTGTTACGTGCACAGGACATGCCCAAGATGAGGCCCGTCAACACTCTATCATCCATGAATCATATGCTTATAACCCCTACCCCTCACAGAGGAGCTAATGGCCACTATTTGTTGCTGGGATAGGGAAAACTGTTTCTTTTAGTACCATAGCCACTCATTACTAGTCTCTGTGCCAGGAAATAACCCCTCACCCTTGCTCATGCAAGCAGCCCTTATTAAACTCAACAGTGACAAAAAAAAAAAGTAGGAAGGGTACTTTTAAAAAAGGGGGCTTTATGGGTGTGTGAAACACATGATAGAAGCATGTGGTGGGGGGGGATGAGCAAAATGAATTACATACACTTAGGAAAGTGTCAAAAGAATTAAAATGTAAATGAATAGAAAAAAGAAGAAAGGAAACACAGTGTGTAATATCACTGTCTCTGGTTCCACACAGTCTTCTGCTGAATCTCCAAAATACTCAAAAGACACTGAAGGGGGCCAGAGTTGTCATCACAAAAAGTGCCCAGAACTTGAGAAACACCATGTGCACCTGATGCTCTGATAAGAGGTGTTCCCTAGACTCGCACAGCTAGAGACCTATGTTTACATCTGCCTGGTGGTCACTGGATCCTAAGGGTGTCTTGATTCTGCCACGTTTTCAAAAAAGAGATTTCATAAAACTGGCTTCCTAGGTTGCATCTGCTTGGAGCTCCAGGTATCACTTGCCCTTCTTAAATTTCCTGCTCACATTGACATGAGCTAGTGGGATTAAGTGCAGCTGAGGTCACTGAAAGATTCTTGAGTAAGCTATTTTAGAAGCCACTGACATCATCAGCTCAGAGCTGGTATTCCTGGGTCAGCAGCTCATCCTCCTCACGGCAGCAACAGTTACAGTTTTAGCTTATTATTGCCTGGCTGCAAAGGGCCAAGGAGAGCTGGGCGTGGTCACCAGGCACTAGTGGAGAGACTATCCCAGAAATCAATAAGAGTTCCTTCCCAAACGAATCCCAGTGAAATGAAACAGAACACGATTTGATTATGAAAATATTATCTAAAATTTAAATCATGTATACATAATTTATTATTATTTAAATCACTCATTTCTTTAAATGATACTTATATGGGAGGAAAAGTTAATAGTTGGATTCATTTAAATAGTTATCAAATACGCTTGCAACGACTCCACTGGATGACCTGTGAGTTTCTTTCCCATACCTAGATTCTGCAAGTCCCATGAAGTGGTGCTCCCTAATTTTAATCTCATCTATTCCTCTCAATTTACTGAGGCACCGATTACCATTGTTATTATTCTCCTTGTCTTATAGTTGAGACTGCAAGATCAGAGTTTAGTAACTTGCCAAAAGCAGCACCATTCGGAAGGATAAAATTTGAGACTTGACTGAGCTCTGCCTCACTCCGGGAGATTACAGACTCAACAATACCTGACATAATGTCACCTCTAGGCTACCTTGATTGGCACCCAAGATAAATCATTCATGACATTGACACTGGCTCCTCCAAATCCACCTGTCCTTGTAGGAAATAAAGCTCTCTTTAACTTTTAGTCTTTGTATGGTATTGAAAGCAGTCAATAAAATATTCTAGAATAATTTAGATTTTATCTTTTAGCAGAGTTTTTTTAAATTTTTTTATAGATTTTTATGGCACTGAGGTTTTAATCTCTTAACAAATCTGAGGAAAAGAAATAAATCTTTGGGCTGGAGAAATGGCTTAGTGGTTAAGAGCACTGAATGCACTTCCAGAGGTCCTGAGTTCAATTCCCAGCAACAACATGGTGGCTCACAACCATCTGTAATGAGATCTGATGCCTTTTTCTGGTGTGTCTGAAGACAGCAACAGTGTAGTCACATAAAATAAATGAATAAATCAGGAAAAAAAATTTTAAAAAAACATATTTAAAAAATAAATTATTTTTTTATAAAAGAAATAAACGTTTATTCCAAAGTGGAAAAGACCCTCACTCCAAAGACTGTCAAGACAATAGGAGATATATAGAGAACTCTAGCCATCTGGCTTCATAAATAAGACTTGTAAAATCTGAGAACACACTAGTACACACGTGCACACACACACAAACACACACACACATATCTGGAGATAATCCTTTAAACATTCCTCCATGTAAATGCATATTCATTCCACAGACTGAGACAGAACTTGAGTTTTTGGCAAAGCTTTAGAGTGTGTGTTCTAGAACATGAATTAAGGGCATATATACGTCCTCTGAAATACAGTCAAATAACTGTTCAGCAAATGATGGCATTTCAGTGGTTAACATTTAAAATACTTCCTTGCAGAAAGGACTGAAGGAACTGAGGGAGTGTGCAGCCCCAGGGAGGTAGCAGCAGTGGCAACTGACCTGACTCCTGATACTTCTGGAGACTGATCCACCAACTAAAGAATACACATGGAGGGACCTATGGTGCTGTCCACAAATGCAGCAGAGGAGGGTCTTGTTATCCGTCAGGGGGAGGAGAGGCCCTTGGGCCTGAGGGTGTTAGATCCCCCAGTATAGGAGAATGACAAGGAAGAAAGACGAGAGTGGGTGGGAGGGTGGGTGGGAGAATACCCCCTTAGTGGCAGGGGAGGGGTGAGGGAATGGGGAGGTTCCAAAGGGGAGATCTGAAAAGGGGGAAACATTTGAAATGTAAATAAAATATGAAAAGAAAAAAGAAAAAAAAGAAAATACTTCCTTGCACAAATGACAAATATTGTATAGGAGTTAGCTGTCTCTCTTTTTTGCTGTAAGTCTCAAATGGCACTTAACATTGGTCTGATATTAGTGCAATTCTCTAAAAACAGGCAGGATTCAGGGTAGTCCTTTTAAGTTTCAAGTTGAGTCTTATGTTCCTCATCCTGGTTAATGTAAGCTGCATTTGTATCTGAGCAATCAGTAGCTGGACCACTGATGCTCACATGCTTTTGCCACCAACCTATTTCTATTGGTAAAATTAATTTGGCGCAAAGCACAGTCTCACCAGTTGGAATTCCAGATTTTGGATGGTAATTCCAATTAGTGATGAGAAAATGCATCATGTAAGGAAGACTGAATCAACAGCATTCAAAACAGAATCTGGCATGTATTAAGAGCAGCGCATGCACTCGTGGTGTGTGTGTGTGTGTGTGTGTGTGTGTGTGTGTGTGTGTGTGTGTGTGTGTGATGATAGAAGATAGAAAAAAGAAAGATAGACAGACAGACAGATACATAGATACATAGATAGATACATAGATGGATGGATAGATACATACATAGACTGATGGATGATAGATACATAATAGATACATACATAGATACATAGATGGATGGGTGGATGGATGGAGAGAGAGAGAGAAAGAGAGAGAGATGATGATGATGATGGATAGATGAATGGATGGATGAACAGATAGACAGATTTTATTTTATTTTGTTTTGCTTTGTTTTGTTTTGAAGCAATATTTTTGGGTGTAACCTTAACTGTACTGGTACTCACTCTGTAAATCAGGCCTTCCTCAAACTCAGATATCAGCCTGCTTTTAATTCCCAGTGTCTGGGATACATCACCACAGCCAATATATAATTTAAATAATGAATGAACAAGATAAGATCCAAGGTGCAGAATGATAAGACTGCATGCTTCTAATCCTCTGCTACACATTCTGTTACCTCTTCACTGATATTATGCCCTTAAATTATTTTTAATGTTTCATTAGCTATTTCAGAGTTTAATATGCTGTATGTTGAGCATGTTCTTCCTCTTTCCCATTTCCTTCCAGGTACATCCCCATTACACCCACCCAATTTTGCGTCCCCATAAAAATTAAAAAAATAAACTAGCAAGTCCTATTAGTGTTGCCTATACAGTCTTAAGTGTGTGGCCATCCACTGAAGCATCTTAGACCCACTAAAGGCCACAACCTTAAAGAAGGCTAACTCTTCTTCCCTCCACAACTCTCAGTCAGCAACATCTATCTCTTCTGCTAGAGTCTGCACTTCACGCTCACCTCCCCCACCCAAAATAGATTTTGTCCAGCCTGGTTTTTCACAGATTCTGTGCATGTTGTCAGAACCGCTATGAGTCCATACATGTAACTGCCTTATTATGTCTGGAAAACACTGCTTCCTGGAGTCATCCATCATCTCTGGCTCTTATACTCAGTCTTCCTTCTCCCTCTTCTGGAGTCACCACAGAGCTTTGGGAGGAGAAGTATGTATACTGTGGAAGTCCTACCTTAGGCCTGAGCATTCTGCACTCACTTATTCCATACATCTTGGCCAGCTGGGGTTCTCTATAGGAACCTCTCTAATGGAGTTTCATGGTGTATTAAGCTATGGGTATAACAATAGCCATTGGGAGTTGATTTGGTGCTATGTCCCATTAGCAGCAGAGTGATAGTAGTAGGTTCTTCCCTGGGCCCAATGACCCTGTCTTGGTTCATAGCCCTGATAATTATGCCAGGATTAGGTGCCCTCTTGTAGAATTGGCCTTACAGCCAATCAAAAAGTGGTTGGTTATCCCTGTGACATCCATACCACTATTGTACCAGCAGGCATATCTTGTCAGGAAGGTTGCTATTAGAGCTTGTCCTGCACATTCTGCTTATTTATTTATATGTGGGTGAGTATGTATGTGTGAGTATGTATGTGTGTATGTATGTATGTATGTATACATGCTATGGTGTTCATGTGAAGTGAGAAAGACAACTTGAAAAATTAATTCCTTTTTCAACCATTAGGATCAAACATGGTCTTCAAGCTTGGCGGCAAGTGCCTTGATCGTCTGCGGCACCTTGCTGCCCCAGCCCACGCCCTGCAAACTCCACATATATACTCTTGCTTGATTCTTTGTATCACATCATGTATCCCAGTCCCACACATCTCCTTGTCTCCTTGTATCCACCCTCTGCACTTGCAATCTCCCCCCACCCAAGGAAAATAAAATATGCACAAGCAAACCTAAACAAAACAAAACATAGAAAACATCTGTCTTCATTAAGGCATTACTGCTGTGAACAGACACCATGACCAAGGCAACTCTTATAAGGACAATGTTTAATTGGGCTGGCTTTCAGGTTCAGAGGTTCGGTCCATTATCATCAAGGTAAGAGCATGGCAGCGTCCAGGCAGGCATGGTGCAGGAGGAGCTGAGAGGTCTATATCTTCATCTGAAGGCTGTTAGCAGAATACTGACTTCCAGGCCGCTAGGACTAGGATCATAAAGCCCTCACCCACAGTGACATACTTCTTCTAACAAGGCCACACCTCCAAATACTGCCACTCCCTGGGCTAAGCCTATTCAAACTACTACAGCATCTCATTGTGGAAGTAGTGTGTCACAGTACTAGTGTCAATGTACTACACTATATCACTCTGTCCACACATCTTTTTTTTTTAATGTGTTATATTAGACTTATTTATTTGCATACATTGAACACCCATGAATCCCTAAAATGAAACAAACTTGGTCCCAATGCAGGGATGGTTCAATACCCGGAAATCCATCAATGTAATCCACTACATAAACAAACTCAAAGAAAAAAACCACATGGTCATTTTGTTATCTAACAAACACATTTTGCTATCTACACATCTTGACTTGCAAATGTTCATTGCAATGAGTCATTGGTCTGGTTCAAGTCTCTGGCTTCTGTGACACCATCAGGATTGGCTTCTCACAAGAATTTCTCCTGCTTATCCTAATGTCTCATTGTGTCAAAGAGATACTACAACTTTGAATCAGCAGGACAGGCCCTTTCTAGAGATCCAACAGTTCACAGATGATGTAGATTTGGGATGGGCCAACTCAAAGCCCTGGATCTGAGCCTGGATGGTAGCTGAGCTGGCCAGCACACCAACTGTCCTTTATCTGCACTACCAGGCCAAGCTCTCCAGCACTGCTCCAGCTAAGCCACTAGTATGGCTACAGGTAGGAGGCAGGGTCAGCTCTTCTGCTATCAAGCCCTGGGGGCCAGCTCTCCCTCACTAGGTCTCCAGAGTCAGCTCCACTATGCTCTCCAGTTGAGGTGCAGGATCTACTCTCCCAAGTGCTGCTGTCAGAAAGTGGCTGAGCCAGCTTTCCTGCTTTCCTGGCTGGTTCATCCATGACTTCGCCATCAGGGCCAGCTCCACTGTGCTGCCCAGGCAAGGTGGCCCTGTAAATTCTTAACAATCTCCTTTAGTCTTTGATATCCACTTCATCAGTAGCTGGATAGATTTTGTTTCAATTTTTCCTGCTCTGTGCTATGGAGCTGTCCCCCAACAGTAAGCAGACACCATCACAGAGTTCACTGGTTTTGTTGTTGGTATTGTTGGTTTCACTATACAGATTTGTCTAAACTGAAACTATATATGTAGTTCAGAATATCCTCAAATTCACAGAGATACACCTGCATCTGCATCCCAAGTGCTGAAATTAAATGTGTGTGTGTGTGTGTGTGTGTGTGTGTGTGTGTGTCTCCATTCCCAGCCCTTCATACATAAGATTAATCTTAATGGTGTAATAGTTAATCTTGATTGTCAGTGTGTGTGTGTGTGTGTGTGTGTGTGTGTGTGTAATTTTGTTTTTACTGAAAATAGACTTTTCTCATATAATGTGTCCGGACTGCAGTTTCCCTGTCTTACCCTCCTCTCAGTTTCTCCTCACCTTCTCATCCGAATCCCTTCCCTTTCTGTCAATGTAGTAATCAGGGTTCTCTAGAGTGTGTGTATATATGCATATAAATGGGATTTCTTAGAATGACTTACAGGCTGCAGTCCAGATAATCCAGCAATGGTTGGCTGTGAATAGAAAGTCGAAGAATCCAGTAGCGTGCTGAGTCCACAAGGCTGCAAGTCTCAGATGCTCTTCAGTGTAAGTGAGAATCTCAAAGTAGTCTCCAATGCCTGTGAAGGAATGGACCGGTTGGTGAGGGGAGAGTAAGCAGGAAAAGAGCAAAGCTTATAGAGGCTTCCAGCAGAAGGTGTGGCCCAGATTAAGAGTGTATCTCCCTACCTCAATGTCAGGATTAAAGGGGTATCTTCCTAACTCAAAGATGCAGATTAGAAATACATTTTCCTACTTTAAGTTAAGCTGAAAGAAAGAAAGAAAGAAAGAAAGAAAGAAAGAAAGAAAGAAAAGGAAAAGAAAAAGATAAACGAAAGAACAGGTGTGATCTCCATTTGGGACAAAACAAAAGCTGCCACATTAAAGTTAGACAAGAAAGAAACAGAAGGGAAGAGCGCAAGGAAAGGCACAAGAGTCAGAGGCCCACTCTTTGGCCCACTTGGGAATCCCACAAAAACGCTAAACTAGAAGTAATAATATATGTGCAGAACACCACGTTCAGACTTGTGCAAGCTCTGTGCACACTCCCTCAGTCTCTGTGAGTTCATATGAGCTTTGACCATGTTGATAAGAGTCTCATTTTCTTGGTGTCCTCCAGCCCCTCCAGTTCTTACACTATTTCTACTTCTCTTCCATGACGTTCCCTGAGCCCTGAGGGAAGGGAGCTGATAAAGACATCCCATTTAGGGCTGAGTATTCCAAGGCCTCTCCTTCTCTGTGTAATGTCTGGCTGTTGGTCTCTTTATTTTCCCATTTGCTGCAGGAGGAAGATTCTCTGATGATGGCTAAGCAGGGCACAGGATTCATTTTATTGCCTGTTTATCTGTCTGTTTGTTTAGACCAGTAGTATTTGGTTTTTACTCTAGGTTCCTGGACTATCCAGTCTCTGGTTCTTGGCCACCCATGCAATGTTAAGTATGAGTTCCATCTCATGAACTGAGCCTTAAGTTAAATCAGATACTGGTTGGTTACTCACACAAACTGTTTGCCATCATTGCACTAAAACACCTTGCAGACAGGATACCATTGTAGATCAAAGAGTTTGTAACTGGGTTGGTGTTTATGTCTCTCTTTCAGTAGCATGCTGAATATTACCCTTTACCAAAAATGCTAGAAAACGGAGGAGTGAGGTGAGGTGTGAAGGCTCCATGCAGGCACCAACTCAACTTCTCCATGTTCACTACATTGTAGGTGTTGTCTTCAGCAGCCTAGTCTCTGCAACAACTGGGATTGCTTGAGGATTCCCATAGGACCCCATGGGCCAACAACTCAGTTAGATGCAATCCAATCCCAGTACTAGAAGCTTCATTTAGTGACAAGAGATGAGATAGCCAGTTGAGACTCTGTCTCTACCATTGTTTGGCAATTTTATTTAGACTGCCTTTATATATGTATATATTCCAGGAATTCTTCACTGTGTTAGGCTTCCACATGACCCCTCAAACATCTTTCCAGGGTGAGGAAAGCCATTGTTAGACTACCCAGACAATATCATATAAGTCCAGCTAATAAACTCCATTTTAATTTGTATTTACTCATCAGTTCTTTTCTCTAGAGAACCTTGACTAATGCAACTCCCTAATTTCATCATCCTACAGTATGTACTGCCCTCTGAACACAGGTATGGCATGATTTTTATTCAATTTTATAGTTCTGATTTCAACAAAAAAAGAAATTCTTGCAGCAATCAAAGCCCCATGGGAAGAAGCCCAGGTAGTAATTCTATGCCCCATAACTTCTCCAGAACTAATAAAAGATATCACCAAAGTCAATTTAAATAGTGTCATGAATATGAACACACGTTTTTACATGTCAGAGTTTCATTTCAAAGAATGATGGATTAAGTGATACCATTTCTTGTATTTGCTTCAGAAACATGAGCATGGACCCCAAAATATTGTGGAAACAGCCCTGCTGAAGCCAGAGATTATGTGACTTTCATATCCAACCCCCAGCACACCACGCTGCACCTTGTAAAGTCTGCCTGAGAGCTCAGCTGGATGAGAGAGTCACATACCCACTTCCTAACATACCTAACATACGATGCAGACAAAATCTATGAGCTCAGAAGCCATCTGAACACACACACACACACACACAGAGAGAGAGAGAGAGAGAGAGAGAGAGAGAGAGAGAGAGAAAGAGAGGGAGAGAGAGCGCTGAATTGGCCCACTCCAAAATTTGTACCATCTGGGAATGGTTGAGATGTGAAAGGGGCATTCCTTCTGTTCCAAAGATGCAAAATCTCCATATCACAGGGTAACAATCGGATAACCAGGAGGAGTCCTGATAAGGAGCCAATACTAATAAAGTGACAGAAGCCAAAGATCTCAAACCAGACCAATTACTGATTGCAATGACCATTTGAAAGTGAAGATATGTGGACAGACTGTGGGACACAGTGTGACATACTACAGAATCCACAATAAGATGTTTTCTATGTTTTGGGATGTTGTTGTTGTTGTTGGTGGTGGTGGTGGTGGTGGTGGTGTGTGTGTGTGTGTGTGTGTGTGTGTGTGTTTTATTTGAAGGTAGCAGGTTTCAAAGGTGAAGGGTAGATATGAGGGGATGGGGACATGAGCAGAACAGGGATGCATAATGTGAAACGCACAATCAGTAAAAGTTTTGTCTTATTTTTACAAAAGACACCATGGACTGCTAATTCCTGCTTGGTATCACGATTGCCTTCATACCACTGGTGGAGGTCAAGATCAAGTAAAAGAAGACCAAAAAGCTCATCTGACACCAGTCGGATGATACACCAGAATTACATGGAACCCCAAAGATATGGAGAATAAGATGTGGAGAATATTCAAAGGCCAGATCCTGATGTTCAGCATCAGCTGTGCGGTAACAAGAAAACAAAGAATGCTGCCCATTGGCTCCCAGAAATTCCCGATCTACAAGGATCTGGAACCTTGTCCACAAGGAGCTGGAAGTACTCCTGATGAGCAACAAATCTAACTGTGCTAGGATTGCTCATGACATTTTCTCCAAGATCCACAGAGCCCTTGTGGAAAAAGCAGGCCATCAGCATCATCAATTCCAAGGCTGCAAAGAGAATGTTCACATGCACATTTTATTTGTGCTTAAATAAAATTACCAAAACTAAAGAAAAGAAAAGAAAAAACATGACTTCTCAGATCATGCAGATTTAACATAAAGTTATGGAACATAGTCACCCGAACACTAAAGAATACACATAATACTCAGCAACCAGAGACCTTCTCCAAAATAAATCACACATTAAAACACAAAACAAGTCCCAGCACACAGGAAAAATGGAATATCCTCTTGCAGCTATATCTGACTAGGATGGAACAAAGCTAGACACCAATAAGAAGACAAACCACAGAAAATAGACAAACCCTGCAGCTTATATTTATTACACACTCTAAGAAAGATAAAATGGGTCAGTGATGAAACAAAGAAAGAAATTTAAAAAGTGTGAATATAGAATGAAAATGAAAATACAATACACTGAAACCCATATAACAATATGATTACAGTGCTGAAAGAAGTGTGTACCTCTGAGTGCCTAGATTTCTTTTTTAAAAAATCGGAGATAATTAAAATACATAACTAAATGATGTACCATGGGACATTGGAAAACAACGAACAAAACAAACCCAAAATCATTAGACAGGTAGATATAATTAAAGTCCAGGTAAATTTATTAAAATAGAAATGAAAAATACAACAAAGTAATAAACTGGTTATTTGAAAAGGTGAATGTCTTAGTCAGGGTTTCCATTGCTATGAAGAGACACCTTGACCAAGACAACTCTTATAAGGACAACATTTAATTGGGGCTGGCTTACAGGTTCAGAGGTTCAGTCCCTCATCATCAAGGCAGGAAGCATGTCAGCATCCAGGCAGGCATGGCACTGGAGAAGCTGAGAATTCTACACCTGTTCCAGAGGCAAACAGGAGAAGACTGGCTTCCATGTGGTAAGGAGGAAGGTCTCAAAGGCCACCACAACAGTGACACACTTCCTCTAACAAGGCCACACTTATTCCAACAAGGCCACACCTCCTGATAGTGCCACTTCCTGGGTCAAGCATAATCAAACCACCATAATGAATAAGATTAACAAGCATCCAAGTTTACCAAAAAAGTAGAAACCTAACTTAATAAAAGTAAATTAATAATGGAGACCTTTCAACAAATGCAAAAAAAAAATCTTGAGTAAATACTGCTTAAAAAAAATAACCTCTATCCCACTGAATTGGAAAACCTAGAAGAAATGAATGAATTTTTAGATCCACATGATATACCAAAATTAAATCAAGATTATATAGATTGAAATAGATTCATAAGCACCAAGAAGATTTAAGTACTTGTAAAACCTCTCCCAACTCAAAATGCCTAGATCCTGATGAATTTCCTATAGAATTCAATATGACCTTTAAGAATAAGAGTATATCCCAACTTTTTTACAAAGCCAATATTATCACACTGATTAAATTGGGGTCAGAAATCCCAAGATCATCCCAAAAGGTGCAGAAGGGCCTGCCTGTGATAAAATCTAGCATTCCTTCATGGTGAGAGTGAGGTTGAAAGGAGCATATCTCAACACATTAAAGGAGCATATCTCAACACAATAAAGGAGCATATCTCAACACAAT
>JADRCH010000073.1:12255309-12295097 GCA_019843965.1 Rhynchomys soricoides | reverse complement strand
TAAAGGAGCATATCTCAACACAATAAAGGAGCATATCTCAACACAATAAAGGGTATATATGACAAGTATATAGCAAACAAACAAACAAAACAAATACAAAAACTTGAAACATTGCTATTAAGATCAGGAATTAGATAATGATATACATTCTCTCTACTCTTGCTCCATACAAGCCTTGAAGACTTATCTGAAGTAATAAGACAGTGGAGTGAAAGGAAAGGAAAATAAATAAAACAGGTATCTATATTTGTAGATAATATGATTATATATTCATATATACATGAAATACATAGGAGACCCTTAAAACTCCACCAGAAAACTCCTAGAGTAAATAAATGCTTTCAACAATGTGTCAGGGTACAAAGTAATACAACAATCAGTAATCTTCTTATACATTAGCAACAGCAAACATATTGGGGAAAAATGGGAAACCAATCCCACCGACAACCACCTCTAAAAGAAAAAATTTCAAATTCCTTTAACAAACTTAACCAATGAAGTAAAAGACATCTACCAAGAAAATACAAAAACATATGAGGAAGAAGCAGAAGACAGTGGGAGACTAAAGGACTGTTTGTGTCAATAGATTAGAAGAAATGATGTGAAAGTGACCACCCTGGCAAAAGCAAACAAACTACAGATCACATTCAATCACAATCAAAATCCTAGTGCCATTTTTCACAGAGATAGAAAAAATGATCTGCAATTTCATACATAGTTTAAAAGACTTTGAACAACCAAACCAAACCTGAGTTTTTTAAAAATAAAATAAAATATAATAGTACTAGAGATACCACATCTGAAAAAATAGCATGTACAATACTGACACAAAATCAGATAAATTGAATATAATAAAGCATCCAGATGTAAGCATACCTTGTTTGTGACAAATACATTAATAATACACACTGGAGCAAAAGTATATCTCTACAAGTAGTCCTGGGGAAACTGAACATCTATGGATAAACGTAGACCCTTACCTCACACACCACATAGCACTCAACGCCAAATGGATCAAAGTCCAGAACTTGAGGCCAGAATTTCTGAAACTGACAAGGAACAAATTGTACATTTGAAGACATAAGAATAGGTACGGGTAGTCTGAATAGGACACCATCACTCAGTAAAGCCCACAATTGAAAATGAGACCTCAAGAAATTAAAAAGCTTCAGTACAGCATTAAGACAGTTACTCAAATGAAGAAAAATTCTACTGAAAGGGAGAAAATGTTTTAGTTATCCAGAGATTTAAAATCTAAAACAAACAAACAAACAATCTGTGATATTAAGCGTTAAGAAAGCAAAGAGCCTGGCTTCTAAAGTTTTAGCCTAAAAAATAGCATTTTAATTTTTATAGAAATATCCACAAGTAATTTCATAATTTATTAATCCTGTATTTAATTTTGACATGTTTCTCATAATTCACCACTGTATATAATACTGTGATAGATATCCCATAGTATATACATATTTTTGTCAACATAAATTCCTAGAAATAAGTTTCTAGATAAAATTTTATGCACAATTTATACTTTGGTACTTGTTGGTAAACTGTTCGTTAGAAGTACTGCATTGATTTGTACTGTTATATGGAACACTTCTCTAAAATTATCTAACAATCAAATTTTATTATAAAGAAAGAAACAAAGATCCTAACATAATAAAAAAAGTAGCCTATGATCCAGTCTGTGAATATTCTTTGGTTGGTGGTTCAGTCTCTGAAAGCCCCAAGGGTTTAGTTTAGTTGACTCTGTTGGTCTTTCTGTGGAGTTTCTATTCCCTTCATGGACCATAATCCTTTCTTCTATTCTTCCATAAAGTCCCAAGCTCCATCCGTTATTTGGCTGTGGGTGTCTGCATCTGGCTGAGCCAGTTGCTGGGTGGAGCCTCTCAAAGGATAGCCATGCTGGACATCTGACAGCAAGCATAATACAGTATCATTAATAGTATCAGGGTCTTAAGTTGGGCTGGATGTTGGTTGGCCATTCCTTCAGTCTCTGCTCCATTCCCCATCCCTGAATTTCTTGTAGACAGGATAAATATTGGATTGAAAATTTTGTGGGGAGATTGGTGTCCCTATCACTCCACTGGGGTTCCTGCCTGGCTACAGGAGGTGACTTCTTTAAGTTCCATATCCCCAATGCTGTGAGTAATAGCTAAGGTCACCCCCATTGATTCTTGGGTATCTTTCCTATCCCAGGTCTCTGCCACATCCTTGAGATGTCCCCCACCTCCACACCCCCATTAGTTGAGGATTTCTATTCATTCTCATAGCCGTCTGGCAATCTCCCCTACCGCTCCCCACCCTTGATCCTGACCACTCCCCATTCCCATTCCCATCTCCATCCCCTTTCCCACCCAGTTCCCAGTGGGAGAAGATATGCCTAGACTCACAGAGACTTGATGCACCAAGACTGAGGGGGGGATACCCAGGGGAGCCCCACCCATTCAGAGGAGAAGAGGAGGGGGATGGAGGAAGGGTTGTGGGAGGGAGTGTTTGAGAGGGGGGCAGTGAACAGGATGTAAAATGAATACGTTTTTTAAAAAAAGAAGTAGCCTATGGAACTGAACAGAGTCTTCAAAAGAAGAAGTACAAATGGTTAATATGTATAAAGTGTTTGTGAACCCCAAAAGACCACCAAGGAGCTGTTTCCAGTGTAATCACATTAGGGTTTCTTTATTACAAACTCACTACTAGCCCTCAGGTCTCACTGGGACAAGGTTTTATAGGAAATGGAAGTGAGGGGAGGTCCACCCTAGCAAGCATCTAACTGAACGTCTATTGTAAGCGGACAGATGGGTGTTCTGAAGGAAGACCGTATACAATCAGAAACAGCCTAAAAGTACAAAAGAAACAAGCAGACTAATCTTTGATTGACTGTTGCTAGGAAGTAGCTAGGGAGTAACTCTGGGGTATGGGCCAAGGACAAGCAGTGAGGTCCTTCCTAGTACTTGGGTATAGCTTGGTTTCAGCTGTGGGCCATAGTCTCAGACTATGTTCTCTCTTTCTCTTTCTTTCTTTTTTTCTTTTCTTTAAGATGAAGGCTGGTCCTGAGATGGAGTAGGTTTGGCCTCTCAAATAAACATGCTTTAAAGTGTTTAGCAACCTTAGTCATAAGGGAAATACAAATAAATCAAAAGTACACTGAGTATCAGTCTCAGCTGAGAATGGCTATCATCAAGAAGCAAATGCTGGCCGGAAGTTGGACAAAGGGAAGCCTTATTTAGTGTTGATGGAAATGTAAACCAGTCCAGCTGCTATGAAGCTTGGTATAAAGGTTTCTCCAAAAGCCAAGATAGAAATACTAAATGACCTAGTTATTCTAGTCCTGGTCTTATACCCAGTGTACTTTAAATCCTCAAACAGAGGTACTCGCAAACTCGTGTTCACTGATGTCCCATTCACAATGCTGGAAGAATGAGTCAGCTTAGAAGTCCACCAACTGATAACAGATAATGAAAATGTGGTGCAAACATATACGCAATGACATTCTATTCAGCCACAAAGAAAAATCAAATCACAAAACTTACAGTAAAGTGGTAAAATGGATAGAACTGGAAACAGCATGCTGAGGTAATCTGGGCCCAGAAAGACAAATGTTGCATACACTTTCATATGAGAATCCTGCTTTCAAAGTTTTAACTTTGTGAATTTAACCTGGAGTGTCTGTAGAGGACAAGAAGCTCATAAGAGGTCATGAAGGAATAAGAAGAATGCCGGGGCCGTGTGTCTGTCTTGCTGTTGGGTTCCCAGAGAACATGCTGCTCAGGTGAGGCAGAACACAGTCCATAATGGGAGTCCTCGGCCCGTGTCTTCCCAGGTGGGAAACAGCAAAGTCTGGGACAATTGCTGTGGTTCCCAGTCTCCTGTGTACCCAGTCACCGCTCGAGTACTGCTGGGAGTTGGGAATGGGAGTTCTGGTGTGTGTTATTCCTCGGGGTGTCCACAAGCCAAGCAGGAAGGGGAAGGCAGAGCTGGGAGGGCCGGGAGTAAGGAGGAGCTGAAAAAGATAAGGCCTTCTCCGGAAGATTAGGCTTTTTATAATGAAAGCCTTCCCCATGGCAGTCCTTGATGCACAGTCATGCTTATTCAAACTGTTTTATTTTATGGTAGAATGAAGGAATGCCCAGAAAGGAAACTTCATTGGCTGAACATTGGGGCTTATCTAGATACCTCACTAGATACCTCATGAGCATGGAGAACCCCAGTTTTGTTTTGTTTTGTTTTGTTTGGCTATGTGACTGATTGCCTGGTCGTCTCAGTAGGGTGTCATTGTTATGTGCTCCAGAGCAGGTAGAGTTTGGCAGGGAGCTGACTCCATGCCTACCATTCTCAATTTTGAGTTTCAAAGGGTTTGTGCCCTCTCAGCCTTACCAGTTCTTCTGCCTGGTGGCATGGTCCACTTGCCTCATAGAAAAATACATTAAAATGGGCAAGCATAGAACACAGTGGTGAAAGGATCAGAGAAGACTCAGAATCCAGGATCTGGATCAGGAATCCAGGCAGGGGATGGTAGAGAGGGATAGAGGAAGGGTTAACAAAAAACTTAAGAGATGCCAAAATGCCACAAGAAAGCCTACTTTATACATGTATTTTATATATATATATAATATTTTATATTTGTATGTAATTATATGTATAATTTATTATATATATATATACTTACATATATTAAATACATGAATAGAGGTACCCTGCATGGATAGATAATGTGGCTCCCAGAAGTCATGGCTTCTTAAACGAAAATTCCTGTGCCAGTATCCCAGTGAAGGGTACTTCCCTGTGCATCGTTGGTCAGGGAAATCTCAGAAGCATCCTGAATAGACTGTTACCGAACTGAATATTAAGAGGCCATTGCTGAAGACACCAAACATTTGTTTGCAGGACATAGAAAACTCTTGCTGAATCTGAGCTCGAAGCATCCTCTTTGTGAGTGACCTTTCATGGTGCTGGGTACTGCACAGTCACCCAGCTGTGAAAGTCATCAAAGGTCTTGCCCAGGTGTGAACCTGTGCACTACAATATTCACCTGTCAGTTACATGTGGGCTTTGATTTTTCAAAACCTTCCTTAATAAAGGTTCTTAAATACTTTAATCTCCCTTCTCGCCCACCACCCATCAGAGATAATGGAGAGGAAAGGTTAATAGGGAAGGGGGTGTGGACCTGTTTAGAGCTATTCCAATCTTCACTGTTAGCAGTTCAGTTCACATGAATCAGCAGCGGTAGCTCAATGCGCTCGCAAGCACCATTCATGACACAGCAACAGCAGTTTGTTCCAGAAGAAACCTGCATGTGCTGCCAATCGGTCCCAGTCTGCAGAAGCAGCAAGAAGCCACCAGAATATCACAAGGAGTTCTTTGGTGCATTTCTCTCTAGACAAATGATGATCAGCAAAGAAGACAAGGTGAAACAATGTCAGGGCATCATCAGCGAAGACCAGTTTCACCAAAACCCAATGAAGACCATCAAAAACTGGCAAGAAGAACCAATGCTACAGTGTCATCCACTGTCTCTTTGACACCATGTCCATTTCATCACGTGTCCTTTTAAGCATCCGCTCCAGCAAAACACCACATGCTCGTTTTCCAGGCAGCTTTTCGAAAAATACCACATGCCTGATCTCAGCAAAACATCCTCCCATGTGACTGTTTCAGCAAAATATCCTCTCATAAGACAGCTTCCAAAGAAACATCACATGACATCACATGGCATCACATGGCACAAATGTGTCTCCAAAGAAACCAGAAATCCACTTCAGTTATATGTGCCCAGTGGTACAATAGTGGAAAAAACCTTATGATGATAACCAGCTGCTTTCTGGTAAAAATGAGAATTATTTCTAAGAGGGGAACAATGCCTTGATTGTAAACATACCTTGCCTAGGAAAGTCATAATTCCTGAGGGGAGGGGAAATAGACTGTTGTCTAGATGAAGGGACATGGTATCAAACTGCCTTCTAATTATGTATGTTTATACCTACAAATTGTTCTGTTCTCTGTCTTAGTGTGTTGCAGTTGGCAACAGTTAATTCAGAGACTCACAACTATTGACATACCAACAAGTGACCTGGGAGTTCTCAGCCCAACATAGCACAAGCCTATCACCCTCACCAAGGCACAGAGAGCATCATGGAAGATGAAACAGAAATAATGTAAGAGCCAGAGGACAAGAGGAAGTTAAACGTGATCTCTTGGACATGATATGGCTATTGTGTCATGGATTAAAACAGTTGTAGTTACCTGCACAAAATGTGCTGAATATTAGACCCATTAACACTCTGTCATGTAGGGGACTTCTTAAGAGCCTACCTCCTCCAAGAGGTCATTGGCAGTTAATTATTGCTGAGGAAGAAGGAGTAATGCTTTTCAGTGGTGTATCCTCTGGTAACTTACGTATGCTCTGGTAAATTACCCCCAATTGGTGCTCATGGATGACCCAAATTAAACAGCAGGTCACAAAAGAAGATACATAAATAAGAGAATTTGTACAGTGGGAGTAGGAGAAATAAAATGGTAATTAAATGAATGTACATGATGGGAACACATCATATATATGTATGAAATTCTCAGAAAAGAACTTTTAAAAAGAAAAAAAACATAAACAATGTAAAATTGAATGGGATCTATGTTAGCCAGGAATTGAGACTTATTGAAGTTGGATAAAGAACACAGCCTACTTTATCATATTTGAAATTTTCTTAAATAATGTTATAGAAAACTTTGTTTAACTCCAAATTATTTCTTTGTCAGTGAATTAAGAATTGAAGGAAGGCCTATGAGCAGACAGTTGATGGTAGAAAGGAGCAGAGCATGAGGAAAGACATAAAGCATAAAAAGAATTCAAAGAGGCTAGGCAGTAGTGGTGCACACCTTTGGTCCCAGCACTCAGGCAGAGGCTGGTGGATTTCTGTGAGTTCGAGGCCAGCCTGTTCTACAGAATGAGTTCCAGAACAGCCAGGGCTACACAAACAAACCCTGTCTTGAAAAACCAAACCAACCAAACAAACAAATAAAGAGAATCCAAGGAGAAGGAAATTTCACAGTTGATGACAGTCTTATGATTGATGGCTCACACAACTCTTCTCTGATGAACTTGGAGAGCCAGAACCCAGTAGCATACCAGGCTATCCATGTGTTTTCCAATTCTGTGTTGCTGAGAGGTAGCAGAAATTCTACCCATCCACCCATTGTCAGTATCACTGTGAATTCCTGGTCCTTATATTTAGAGTGTGAGATTTCACAATTCTCAAAGCCAATCTGTCCTGTCACTTCTAAAATGAACCTTGATCACCATGGTAACAGCAAAGGCAGTCAGTGAGGTGTTCATGTTTTAACACTACTAAAATAGCAGGTGAAAAGCAAAAGTCAGAGAAAGCTTCCTCACTGTCCTTTAGAAACCATCCCAGTCACTCTTCAGTAGATGAGTAGGGTGTAGATATTGTCTCCCAGTGGCTCCTGTGGCACCCCTCTTAGAGAGCCCGGTTTATGGTGCTCCATCTGTACATCCAAGGAAACCACCACTATCTGCATTTTGTATAAGAGTAATATGAGGCATCAGACAGCATGAGCCTCTCTAACATCTAGTACTGCCAATACCAGGATTGAAGCCTAGATCCACCTGGTGCCAAGGCCAGGGTCTCTATGATGCCAAGACATTCAGGTGCTCATTCAGAAACTGCCTGTGTAATCTTTTATGTCCTAAAATAAGCTCAGCATGAAATCTGATGAAGGTAAAGGTAATCAGAAGTGTAGATTGTATGTACTTAAAACTCCAGAGTGTCTTGAAAATTTCTATTTACTTCCTTTCCTCTCTCAATTTCTTCCAAGAAAAGAAAAGTAAAAAATAACAAGAGGAAACATATTTTTTACAGAAACCTATGAAAAGATAAACAAAGAACCTCATGAAGATATAGGTCATACAAACAATATTCTGGGATAAATAATAATTATACCACTCCCTTTAAACTTTAAACTTCCTCACATAATTTCTTGAAGAAGCAGAACAATGTTAATAACATTTCCCAGCCCCTATAATAAATATTTTATTGACAATTATAAGTGGGGACTGGAGAGATTATTGCAGGATACATGATCACACTGTGAATCCTGAGACTGTATTTATTTACTGAAAAAAAAAAAAAACTATTTCTAGTTGTGGTGTGGCTTAGTCCTTAGTACATACCTTTAATCCGAAACTATGAAGGAAAAGTTATTTTGTAGAAGGAAGCACCCATGTTTGAGAGTGATGTCTAATTGAGTGGCAGACAAAGTGACGAATTAGAAAAAGACTTAACAGAATAAGATATGACCAACTCTGTCAAAAAGAGAGAGAAAAGTGAAGCTACTCAAGAGAGCAGTGAAGAGAATGAGAAAAAGAGAGGGAAGAAGGCAGTTTTACTGGGACAACTGAACAGAGACAGGGTGCAGAGAGAAAAAAGGCTAGATACAGTAGAAGACAGAATGAGCTAGAGAATGAGAAGAAGCCAGAAGATTGGAACAGATTGCCAAAGTTAGTATGAGGCCAAGCAGAGCAATCAGGAAAAGCTGAGAGAATACAGATAGAATCAGTCAGCTTGGGGAGGAGCTTGAGCCTGAACCATCCAGCCAGAGCTCAGAAAGAACTAGGAAGGGGTAAGCTTAATCAGCAGCAAGTCTCAGAGGCTGAAAACATTCTAAGCTTAGATTAGATTGTATAAAGGCTGGAAGCTTCCAGGACTAGGTTTAGGTTAATAGACTGAGGCAGTTAGCCTTGGAGAAAACAATTATAAGAGAATAAAATTAACTTTTACAAGAGATGGCTCAGGAGTTAAGAGTGGTTGATGCTCTTCCAGCGGACTAGAGTGAGTTCCCAGTGCCCAATTCAGGTTGCTCACAGTGCCTCTGTCTTCAAGAGCATCTGACACTCTTTTCTGTCTCCACAGGTGTGCACACATGACACACAAACATACATACATGCAAGCATGCACACATAGGCACTCGCACATCATATAGTCACACAAATGTACACACATGAATATACAATATGTCCAAAAAGTTATAGTCGGCACTTTGCTAAGACAGAACCCTCAAGCTAATATAATGTCTTAAGTACAATGTCTGGAATACAGCCCTATGTTCATAACACTTTTCTTTAAAGTCTCTGAATACAAGATCCACAGCCAGCTATGAGTGGAAGCCAAATTGTACTTTGGTGGTATCTACACTTTGGTCTGTGTTGGGTTCCCTGTCTGGGGTGAGTAGACATGTATGTTGCATCTCAGGAAAAGTTTCATCACACAACACTAATAAACATGCAAAACCAGATGAGGAAAAACCTAGGTGGTACCAACCCTACATGAAGAATTGCTGGCAACTGAGCAAAGTGGGGAGCAGGAGAGGTGGTACTCCCCAAAGAAGAGCACACCAATTGGTTGTCCAGTGATAAAAGGTTATCCCTGAAAACAAACAAGCAAGTAAAATGGCCTTTTTAAATTCTTCATGTATGATCATAGCCAAGTGTCTATAAATATCACCACTACTATAAGAAAGAAACCTTTGACTCTTGGAATATCTTGGGTGTAGGCCTCAGTTGCTGGGACCAGAGCTATCTCTTACCTCCATTTTTCTTCCCACTCTTTTCTCAACTGATGATGACTGGGTAGTTTGAGGAAGGAGAAGAGGAAGTCTATCCCCCTAAGATCATTATATATTGTCCTTAGTTACTGTTCTGTTGATGTGAAGAGACACCATGACCGAGGAAACACTTTTAAAAGATGGCATTTAATTGGGGCTTGCTTATAGTTTCAGAGGTTTAGTCTATGATTATCATGGTGAGAAGCAGATAGGCATGGCGCTGAAGCAGTAGTTGAAAGCTTTACATCTGATCTGCAGGAAGCAGAGAGAGGGAGAAGGAGAGAGGGAGAGGGAGAGGGAGAGAAAGAGAGAGAGACTGAGCCTGGTGTGAGTTTTTGAAACCTCAAAGCCCCAACTCCAACAAGGCAACTCCTCCAACAAGGCCACACCTCTTAATCCTTCCCAAACAGTCCCACTAACTGGGGACCAAGCATTCATATATATGAGGTTATGGGGGCTATTCACAACCTCCCATATATAATTAGAGCAAAATAAAGTTTCATTCTTTTAAATCTAAAGGTGAATCATGGATGGTCTAGTTCTGCTTTGTACTTTCAATAAGTGATATTTAGGAATATCTTGTTATTTGCCTAATGTTATGTTTCTCAACATTTATGTAAATTGTAGTTCATGGAGTACTAACTCCCTTTGTGATAAATTATTTTTTAGGAGAGTGTTTTGGACAGCTGAAAAACATTAAATAGGGTCGGGCAGTGGTGGCACACGCCTTTAATCCCAGCACTTGGGAGGCAGAGGCAGGTGGATTTCTGAGTTCGAGGCCAGCCTGGTCTACAGAGTGAGTTCCAGGACAGCCAGGGCTACACAGAGAAACCCTGTCTTGAAAAACCAAGGGAGAAAAAAAAGAAAAACATGAAATAATGCATGCTACACTATGGATTTGTCAATGCAAAACTCACTGTGTCAGACTAAAAGTAGGAGACACTCAATGGTTTTTAATTATTGTGTATATATATATGGACAAAAATATTTCATGGTATTTTTAAATTACAATTTTAGTTGACCAAGACAATTTTTACCCAATAGCTAATAATTCTTATGGAACTGGCATTCTTTTTAAATACATGAAACAGTACTTTAATATTTTATAATGCTTAATATTCTCAAAACTATCATTATTAAAATATAAATTTTAACAGAAAGGCTGACATAGAACTAATAGACATTATTAGACGTTAATATCCACCTTTTAATTGGTTATCGATCAGCACTTGTTTAGAAATAATGCAAGATCGCATACAAACTGTTAACACCTTGCATAGTATCTATCCTTCTTAAGCTCTTTCCTTCACCTCCTCGTTACCGCCCAGCCCAGCTCACTCTGCCCTTCAACTGCAATGTATAGAAAGTATTATTTGATTCTTAATATATTCATACTCACTGAATACTTCATAAAGTTCAAAAAAAAGGTCTTATCTCTTCCTAAAAGAGCACCCCTGCCTACTGATAAATTCCAGGGTGAGCACAAGAACAGCCATGCAAATTTAGATCCCTTGTGATGACCAGCGTTGGAACGGAATCTCTAGATGTTTCGGTGAGAATGGGTTGTATATCATCACCAGTGTCACCCACCTCCTAACTGAACTTAGAGTTACTACTTCAGAGAGGAAATGATACAGTGAGGAATGGGATCTATCTCCAGCTAATACATGTGTTTGTCTCCTCCCTTAAGAGGCAATCTTGTTCGGCAGGTCAAGAGCCTGGCTAAAGGACACTGCTCAGGAAGGTGGATCCACATCAAATGTGCTAAGGGCTCTGTTGGGTCTGTCTACCTTTATAAGAAAGACATAACTTTTCCTCTGTCTTCTCTTCTTTTTCTTTTGGGTGCTAGCCCACGCCTATGCCTGCTTTCTCAGGTACTTTTGGCTTTTTCCCCTTTCTCTCCAGCTCCCCTCCCTACCTACGAAGCTACTTGCTTACCACATGGCTGACCTCCCAGGATCGTAACTCAAACAACATGAATTTTCTCTTTCTCTTCTCCATCTTCCTCAAGATTATAGCTAGTCTGCCCTAGGGCTTTTCTTTTAAGCTAAAAGTTGGTCCCAAGCTTCAAAACAAATGATAACATTATATAGACATTGTTTACAATTAGGTTTGCATCTCTTCGTGCTCACCATAGGCGAATCATTATGAATCTAAATACATGTGGAAGAATTCACATATGACCATAGTTAAAACACAGCAATAATTCAAGTCTATCAAGATTTTGGGGACAGGAATAGTGTTCCAGGCACTCTTTTCTGCATTTTGAAGATTTGGCAATAAGTAAAATAGAGAAAAATCCAACCCTTGTGTTTGTTTGAAATCCCGTCTTCATGTTTCCACTGATCATCCCCAACCCAGGCTTGTAATTAAGTCTGAGCATGGGTTAGACAATGTAACATACGACACACCTTTAAAATAGTTGCATAGGAAGTGTAGTAAAGATATGTGTGAATTATCCAACCATTCTTTATGCTGCTGGGTCCTTTTTTCAATCATTGTTTACAGATTGGCAGTCCATTTTTGCTAACACGGTTACTATAAACACCAATACCACAGAATCATTTTTATACACATATATGGTTTATTATCTCTAAAGAAAAATTGTCTAACCTGGGTGTGTACAAAGTTGCAAACAAGCGTATCCGTCCCAAGGAATTGCATCAACTGGGGATCCTGCATGTCCCAGGTATGAGGTGGAGCCTGTGGTACTATCCACCTGTGTGGTGCTGAAGAAGGAACTCATTTTTCTCGATCAGGTACCCATTTCCATGCACCTGGTCTCCCTTTGGGGCTTGCAATCTTCAGCCGTCAACCAACATCTATGAAAAAGCCTTCCAAAATCACATCTAGCATGCAAGCACAGACTCTGCCCTGTCGTACGAAGTGTTCTGCGGTAGTTCTTTGGCTCATCCTTCTTCTTGGACATGGTCACGAGCTACACCTGACTCGCCATACTACCTTACCTTTTACAGAGTTGGTTAGACTAGCCCTTCCAGGTTTGTGCAAATATGCATGATTGATTACAGTGTCAATTTTGAGCCAAGATACGTATAATAAAAATGAAAATATACTCTCTCAGACTGTCTCCGCTGCCCTTGCTCCCTAACCCGCATCTGTCTTTCTATCCCCACCTAATCTAGTGTAGTTTCTATTCCCCCAAGTGATGAGCTCTACCTTCCCGGCCATTTGCCCTAAGCTCTTGTAGGATGCACTCATTTCCTGAAATTTAAATCACTAGCTAGCAGTTTCCTACCCCATTTCCCGCCACTTGCCTCCACTTCCCCTCTCAGCCACTTCTCACGAAACAGCAGCTCAAACCCTCTACAAAGTGAATCCACATCCCTTAGCGCCTAGACCTCGGGGGCTCCGCTCCTTGTAGCAGCAATTAATCTTGGCCCCAGTGCTCCCCGCCCCATCCTCCTCGTATCCGGCGCTCTTCTAGGAGGAGCCTAAACGTCAGTCCTGCTGAAGGGGATTGTGGTGCGTAAACAAGATTAACTCTCTAGCCCCCAGCAGTGCTGATTTGCCGGGCAGCCTGCCAGTCCAGTCACTGCGAGCCCTCGCGTGCGTGCAGAGCCCTGCGTGGGGAGCGGGGGATGGGGCAGCCTGCTGCCTCCGTGCTGTCTCTGGGGCCGGCTCCTTGTCTGAGTGTGGTGGAGGGCCACAGCCTCGGCAGCTGCTTCTCAAAATCTGGGGTGGACAGAGACGACCTCTCCTAGCTGTGGCCTGCATCCATCGGCTCTCTCTTCCTCCCTGCTTGTCCCCTCCGCCCATCTCGCCGGAGCAGCTCCCTCCAGCCTCCACCGTCCACCACTCCTGTCTCGGTTGTCAGACCCTTTACCAGCTATGGGGGACCTACCCGGGCTCGTGCGCCTTTCCATCGCGCTGCGCATCCAGCCCAACGACGGCCCTGTTTTCTTCAAGGTGGACGGGCAGCGCTTCGGCCAGAACCGCACAATCAAGCTGCTCACCGGCTCCTCCTACAAGGTGGAGGTGAAGATTAAGCCCACCACACTGCAGGTCGAGTGAGTGTGGGGCGTGCTGGGTGGTGGCAGGGCAATAATATCCCGGGTATGGGAGGAGCATGGAGGCTCCAGGACATCTCTAGCCTCCACAGGGCCCTTCTAGTCCATGCTCAGCTGGACCTGAGGTGAGGGCAAGAGGTGAACGCCCTGCCCCTAAGCTACTCCCCTCGCCCGCCCCTCCCATCCCCCCACCCACCCTCCGCTTTGAGCTTGTAGTTTTACATCCCTGATTTCTTCCACCCATCTCAGTAAGTCCCTTTAAATCTGCTACAAGAATCCAGGGTTTGGGGCTTTTGTTGCTGTTGTATTTTGGGGTTTGCTTTGTTTTGATTTCTTGTAAATCTCTCTTCTGTCTACCTACAACAGAGAACCACAGGTAGACAGGGCGGGGCAGATGTTAGAAAGATGTGGAATGTTTCAGCAACCACAATCCCATCGATTCTCTCCTGGATCCTGCAATCTCTCCTGCTTCTGCTGACAAGATGGAAGGAGGAAGAGAGACTGAGGAATGAGTAATCTCAGTGAACAGATGGTCACTGGGTTCCCTAAAGGATGCTCTCCAGTTCTCCTTTCCAGGGTTAATGGCAGCTAAGGCATCAGGCACAAATTAGAGGGCACTGCCTATGCTGGGCCCACCTTTATGGTTTTCCATATCCCATGCTTTTTCTTTCCTTCCTGGCTGAATCTTTCTTTCAGGTCAGCCTAGTGCTGATCTCTGTGGTGGTTCATGGCATCTTTACAAGAGGACTGTAAAACAGCATGGTGGCAGTTAGAAAAGAGATCACCTATGGGTCTTGGTTTCTTTTCCTGTGGCTGTGATAAAATACCCTGACAAAATCAATTTACTGAAGAAAGATTTTGTTTGCTTCAGATTCAATGTGAGTCCATCGAGTGGAAAATGTCAAGGCAGCTGCAACTGGAAGCAGCGTGTCATATTGCATCCACAGTCAAGAGCAGAGAGCAAGTGAACTGGGGCATGCATGCATGTCAACACTCATCTGCTCCCTCCTCTCCATTCTGTTCAGAGTCTAGCCCACTTTTAGACAGGTTTTCCAACCATGATTAAACGAAATCAAAGAAAAATCCCACACAGATAGGACCACAGGCCAACCCGGGAGACAATTCTCTTTGAGAATCTCTTCCCAGGAGATTCTACATTGTGTCTAGTTGGCAATTGAAACCAACTGTGGCAAGGTCCTCTACTCTTCACCTTTCACCCAAGCACTGTGTGAAGTGTAGTTTGTAAGAAAGAGTAAAACAACTTGTATGATCCCTAACATATGCTGAGGGAAGAGGCTTTGAAACAATCAAATACTTTTAGTTAGTTTGAATTAAGAAAACTTATTTAATTTCTCCCCCTGCACACAAAGATCTGTAGCCACACCTTGACTGTTTCTGGTGTTCCAGGTCCACTTATGTCATCAGTATCCCCCCAAACCTCCACCTCCTAGCTCCCTGTACCCATTGTCCTCACTGTCCCTAGTTGTCCCCAAACTTGTGTTCAGGCTTTCTCCCTCTCTTATGCCTTGTCGACTGTTACCCTCACTTGCTCGTGTTATTTTCCCTTTCTTTGGGGGTAATTTTCTAGATTTCAAGCTAATCTAAAGGCAGATTTGGTGCTGGTAAGCTTTTCTCTAATTACATTTAAGTCGTGGGAAGGGTTTTTTCAGTGCCTTCATCCAGTGATTCTCAAATTGAGTTTCTATCAGAATTTTCTGAAGAGCTTGTCGAAGTATAGTCAATTTGGGCTTACCAGAGATTCTAGTTCGATATTTCTGGGGAGAAGCTTTAATGTTTATATTCTGATGGGTCTTCAGTTGATCCTTGTACTTTGCACTGAGAACATTTAGCCTCATATGAAGGGATGACGCCACTGAGAACTTCTGGAATGTGGTAAGCCTGGTGGAAAATCTTCAGTTGTTGGAACAAAAATGTAAAAATATTAAAAACTGTTTTTTAGGTCAGAGGTCTTTGAAACTATCCACCCATATGCGTCACCAAGATTTGTCAGTGCCAAATTACATCCCAGCTCAACAGGATCCTGGTCTCTGAAGGCTGGGGTAGGGCTGGGCATAGGCAGAATTTTCATTCCATAGATGATTTTTTTTTTTTTTTTTTTATTGGATATTTTATTTATTTACATTTCTTTTTTTCCATACTTTATTTACATTTCAAATGTTTCCCCCTTTCCAGATCTCCCCTTTGGAACCTCCCTATTCCTTCCCCCTCCTCTGCCTCTATTGGGGTATTCCCCCACTTACCTACCCACCCACTCTCGTCTTCCCTCCTTGGCATTCTCCTATACTGGGGGAATCTAATACCCTCAGGCCCAAGGGCCTCTCCTCCCCCTGATGTCTAACAAGACCCTCCTCTGCCGCATATGTGGCCAGCACCATGGGTTCATCCATGTGTCCATCGATGATTTCAATGAGAAAAGAGGTCTTATATATGAGAACACTGAAGTTACTCTAGGGAGGGCAAGTGGTTGGTCTATGGTCATGTTACTGTTTAGCTAGATAACTGTAACCTCCTGAATTACCTGAAGTTTATCCATGTCTTCTCTAGCCAAACCCTGTAGGTTTCCTCTCCAGGATTTTGATTCAGAATAGAACAGGATGCCTAAGATAATCCCTACTCTCTATGCTCAACTCAAGTCCATTGCAGGAACATTTCCATTGGTGGTGTGCTTGTCCCACTGGAACTGAAGTGTAAAGAGCCTGATGGGGACAGAGTTGTCTACACCGGCATATATGATACAGAAGGTGTAGCCCCAACCAAAAGTGGAGAGCGACAACCCATCCAGATCACGATGCCGGTAAGTCCAAGTTGGGAGTGTGGGGACGTGACTTCAGAACAAAAACAAACTACAGGGGAAAAAAATCACTACCTCTTTAGGAATAAAAAAAAGATACACTGGAGACATTTACTATGGAAATAGGGTTCAGTTTCCCTCATAGACCTGTGGAGAAAGAGTAATATTAACTGATGCTTTTTTGCATAAAAGACTGACTCCAGACATTAAAGATGCCAGATAAATGGTTCTAGAAGAGATAATAGCCCCATTGCCATTTTCTTTGTTGGCTTCTACAGAAGGACTTTTTAAATAATCCACTCTTAAAAGATCGTGATTCTATATGGCCCACAGTGGTTTGTTGTGAAGAAAGCTCTCTAAATGACATTTTGCTTCTTAATGCACTCTCACATGAGGAACCAAAATGTGACTGCCATTATAAACAAAAAGGATCTTATTCTGACCATATCTAATGCTGTCATCCCTCTGTGCCTATGGGGATTGATTCCAAGGCCACTCACAGATGCTAGAATCCACAGATATCATCCCTTATATATAATGGTACAGTATAACTCAGGCATGCCCTCCCACAGGCTTTAAATAATCTTTGGATTATGACTATTGTATAAATATTTCTTGTTTTGTGCTTTTTAGGGAGTGATGAAAAAGAAGTCAACACATGTTTAATACACACATGATTTTCTGGGTGTTTTTAGAAGGTTGGCTTATCCATGGGTACAGAGCCTATAAACCTAGAGTACGTGTGTATATTATTAGAAAATATTCATCACCAAGCAATAGTGACATCAAATAGACCAAAGGATAAAGTTGACAAGTAGAGTTAAGTGCATGTGCCTACTCTATAGATGATGTAGTAATCTTGCTAAAATACAAGGAAAGGGAAGATCACCTAATGGACTACTATTAAAAACTGAGCAGTCTTTTCCTTCTGAAAGAGCAATCTTGACTTGCCTGCCCTCTGCTTTTATAGAGGAGATCACAGAGTTTCCCAGATATTCATATAAGAAAAATTTTCCTCTAATGATTACTTAAAATTTTGGAACTAGGTCCCATATGCAGTGTTTTCTTCTTTTTAATTTAATGATGGGTAAGTTAGGACCAATGAAACTGACAGACCTACAGAAAATCCACCCTATTGAGGGTGGTCTGTATTATCTATCCCCTTCCAGAAACATTAATCTGAAACCTAATCCACCCCATCTGGAAAACCTCAAGGCCTCTCAGTGTCTGATATATTTAAACCAGCTACAACATAAGGAAAGAATTTAGGAGCCTATTCTTTTGAGTACTATATTTGAACTCCTTTTGTAAGGAATTCTGTTTTCTACCAGAGAGTCAACAAAGGAAAATATAAAAGGTAGAAAATGCTAATTTCTCTAAGAGGCGGCTGTGGTCAATATTTTAGTCTGTGTTCTTAGAAAGATGCTTACTTTGTCTTTGGATATATGTGTATCATTTATTCACTTGTGCAAAGTTATTGTTTATTGGAGATTCATTTCCAGAAGTAATATGCATGCTAGAGGATTTTACAAACACAGACATCTAGGAATGCAAGGAGAGTCTGCATAGATAGCTGAGTATCTTCCACCCAGAGAGATAGCCTGAGTTCAATCCCCAGAGCTCCTGTGGTGGAAGGAAAGAACCCATACTTAGGCTATCCCATAGCACATATAACCACGCACCAACACACAAGCAATAAATGATAGGATAGTTAACAATAATAACACATAAATATGATTTAAAACACTTTTAAATATTTTAACCCTTGTAGACTGTTTTACTTTCATGTGTCTAATTGCTGTTGGCTTGAAATATTTCACATTTTCACTTCTGTTATATAATATATATGCATAAGTTTTATTGTGTGTCCTACTTACTTTAATAAATCTTTAAGTCGTCTTTTACTGTATTTTGAATGTGCTTATTATTTATCATTTGTATTAACTTTGATTACAATGTAAATATAATTTTGTTAACATAGCCTGACATATTTGTCTTTCCTTCTATGGCTTTTACAGTTACTGTCAATCCAGAATGGAAAATCTTTCCTAATTCTGAGATTAATTATGTATGTACACATACACAACTACATTCATACATTTTCATTTGAATTCTTACAGTTTCATTTGTTAAATTTCAGATGAATTAGACTACAATTTTATTTCAGTTCATATCACCCTATTGGAAAATAATATAGAAATTAATTTTTAAAATAAGCTGAATTTAAATATTTTATTTTATTTAACATATTGATAAGTCCAATATGACAAGATTACATTTAAAATTTTTATATACATCACTTCTTGACTTCTTCACTGAGATCAAATGTAGAATTTTTATATTAGTAATTTTTATGTATTTCCATTATCAGCAAATATTAAAGAATTTTCTGTGTTTTGGATACTGGGGGAAGAGCAGTGAGGAAAAAATTAAATATTCCCAATTTTGTAGAGCTTCTAATCTTAAGAGGCAAAACCAGACTTTATATATGTCTATAAAGTGTCATATGATGTGAACAGCAGTTATCATAAGTCAACCATAATGACACACGTCTACAGTCACTACACTCATGAGGCTGAAGCAGACTTGGGAGTTCAAAGTCAAATTTTGCTACATTGTCAGATCCTGTCACAACAACAAAAACAGCTGCTATTATAAAAACCTGTAATAAAAATGTATAGTCCCTTTGGAGGATATAACAGGTATTTTATTTTAGTTCAAGATTAGGAGAGAAATAAAGAATGGCGTTGGTGGAGGGGCGCTTGGCAGTAAAGAGCAATTACTACTCTTGAAGAGAACCTAAGTTTGGTTCCTAGCTCCCACTTCAACCAGTCCTCAACTGCTTATAACCCAAGGGGTCTGACGCTCTTTTTTGGAGCCTAGAGGCACCTGCACATAAACTCATATAGGCATAAACACATATACATAAATAAAAATAAATAAATATTGAAAGGAAGGAACCTTCCACTAAATACAGATTCAACTATGCTACTACATGTGTCAACTCTGCCATTGTGTGTTGTCTCCTTTATCAGTGGATAAAACATTTTACATTAAAATTCATTTATCTCTTTATACACACATGCATACCTGATTATTTTCAGCTTTTGGCATTATGTATAAAGCTACAATGAGCATCTCAACTAGAACACATGTTTTTATTTCTTTTGAGTTAATGGCTAAGAAGAGAATTTCTAAGTCACAGAATAAGTGTATATTTAACCACATGTGAAATGTCCATGCTGTAGAGGTGATGGCTTAGCAGTTAACAACACATGCTGCTCTTCTAGAGAACTTGGTTGCCTGCACAAATATCAAATAACACACAGCTTCCTGCAACTCCAGCTCTAGGAGGTTTGATGCATCCATTCCCTTGCAGGTACCTGAACTCATATCACAAGCACACACACACACACACACACACACACACACACTCCAAATTTGAAAGTTTTAAGAGAAGGTACCAGGGTACCAGAGATGTGGCTAGCAATCAAGAGAATATTATGTTCTTACAGAAGACCAAGTTAGGTTCCCAGCACCAACATCATGTTGCTCACAACATAGTGATGAGTCCAGCTTCTGGAGATTTGATACCCTTTTCTGAGCTACAAAGCACCTGTTCGCCAGGCAGTAGTGGCGCACGCTTTTAATCCCAGCACTCGGGAGGCAGAGGCAGGTGGATTTCTGAGTTTGAGGCCAGCCTGGTCTACAGAGTAAGTTCCAGGACAGCCAGGGCTACACAGAGAAACCCTGTCTCAAAAAAACAAAAACAAAAACAAACAAACAAAAAACAAAGCACCTGTACTTGTCTGCACATAATCCAATACACACACACACACACACACACACACACAGAGAGACACATGTACACATACATGCACACATTCACCCACCCACAACCCCAAAGGCAGGCAACAGAGTCAGAGACAGCTTCTACTCCCACTTTTAGGAGTCTCACAACAAGACCAAGTTACACAACTATTACATACATGTGGAGGAACCATGCAGGCTCTTTGGTTGGTGATTCAACCCCTATGGACTCAGGTTAGTTGATTCTATAGGTTTTCTTGTGCTTTCCTTGACCCAACTAGCTCCTGCAATCCTTCCTCCCTTTCTTCTGTGGGATTCCCCAAGCTCTGCCTAATGTTTGACTGGGGAGTCTCTGCATCTGTTTCCATCAGATGCTGGGTGAAGCTTCTCTGATAACAATTTGCCTAGAGACCAATCTATGAGTATAGCAGAATATCATTAGGAATCATTTCATTGACATTTTTTTTTTTTTTTTTTGCCATTCCTGTTTAATTCTATCATGGGTCTCTGGGCTATCCAGACTCTGACTCCTGGCCATCTGGACAGTGTTTAGGATGGGCTCCCTTTCTTATGGCATGGGTCCCAAGCAGGATCAGTCATTGGTTGGCCACTCCTACAATCCTTGCACCACCTTTACCCCAGTACATCATGTAATCAGGACAAATTGTAGGCAGAAGATTTTATGGTTGAGGTGGTGTCCCAATCCCTCCACTGGAAGCCTTGACTGGTTATAGAACATGGCTGGTCCAGGCTCTGTATTCCCCATTACTAGCAATCTCTAATAGCTGAGGGGCACTTAAAGAAATATTCAACCTTAACCATTAAGGAATGCAAACCAAAATGACTCTGAGATTACATACACTTGTCAGATTGGCTAAGTGACTACATACCATGGTTCTCTTTCTGAATCTGGATTACCTCATTCAGAATGGCATTTTCTAGTTCTGCCCATTTGCCAGCAAATTTCAGGATGCCATTGCTTTTAATGCCTGAGTAATACTCTAATGTGTAAATCCATCACATTTTCTTTACCCACTATTTGGCTGAGGGAAATCTAGTTATTTTCAGTTTCTGGATATTTTGAATAAAGCTGCTATGAACATAGTTGAGCAAGTGTCCTTGTGATATAGTGGAACATCCTTTGGGTATATGCCCAGGAGTGGTATAGCTGGATCTTGAGATAGACTGATTCCCAATTTTCTGAGAAATTGCCAAGTTTGAGCCCCACCAGCAATGGAGAAGTGTTCACTTTGTTCCACATCTTTACCATCATGAGCTGTCACTTGTTTTGCTAATCTTAGTCATGCTGACAGGAATATGGAATCTCAGGGTTGCTTTGATTTTCATTCCCTGATGGCTAAGGTTGAACATTTCTTTAAGTGTTTCATAGCCATTAGATAGTCCTCTGTTGAGAACTCTCTGTTTAGGTTTGTATCCCATTTTTCAGTTGGACTATCTGATTTGTTGATGTCTGGTTTCTTGAGTTTTTTATATAACTTGGATATTAGCCCTTTGCAGATGTACAGTTGGTAAAGATATTTTCCCGATCCTTAGGTTTCCATTTTGTCCTTTTGATTATGTCCTTTGCCTTTCAGAAGCTTTTCAGTTTCATGAGATCTCATTTGTTAATTGTTGATCTTAGTGCCCTCATGTGTGATTTGATGAATAATTTAAACTTCAGTAATGTTTCTTTAACAAATGTGAGTGCCCTTGTATTTGGTGCATAGATGTTCAGAATTAAGACATCATCTTGGTGTATTTTTCCTTTGATGAGTAGAAAGTGTACTTCCCCATCTCTTTTGATTAATTTCAGTTGAAAGTCTATTTCATTAGATATTAGAATGGTTACACCATCTTGCTTCTTGGGCCCATTTGCTTGGAAAACCTTTTTCCAGCTCTTTTGTCTGAGGTAATATCTATCTTTGATATTGAGGTGTATTTCTTGTATGCAGCAAAATGATGTATCCATTCTGTTAGTGTATGTCCTTTTATTGGGGAATTGAGTCCATTCGTGTTGAGAGATATTAAGGACTAATGATTGTTAATTCCTGATGTTTTGATGTTGGTGGTGATTGTGTGTGTGTGTGTGTGTGTGTGTGTGTGTGTGCGTGCTTCCATTCTTTTGGCTTTGCTGGTGTGGAATTATTTATTTCTTGTGTTTTCTTGGGTGTAGTTACCCTCCATGTGTTGGAGTTTTCCTTCTAGTATTCTCTGTAGGACTGGATTTGTGGGTAACTATTGTTTAAATTTGGTTTTGTCATGGAATATCTTGTTTTCTCCATCTATGGCAATTGAAAGTTTTGCTGGGTATAATGGTTTGGGCTGGCATCTGTGGTCTTTTAGAATCTCTGTTGAGAAGTTGAATGTAACTCTAATAGGTGTACTTTATATGTGATTGACCTTTTTCATTGCATCTTTTAATATTCTTTCTTCTGTACATTCTATGTTTTGATTATTATGTGGTGGGGGACTTTTTCTGGTTTAATTTATTCTGTGTTCTGTAGGCTTCTTGTACATTTATAGGCATCTCTTTCTTTAAGTTAGGGAAATTTTCTTCTCTGATTTTGTTGAAAATATTTTCTGGGCCTTTGAGTTGGGAATCTTTTTCTTCTATTCCTATTTTTCTGAGGTTTAGCCTTTTTCATTGTGTTCCAAATTTCCTAGATGTTTTGTCTCAGGAACGTTTAATTTTTTTTTTTGATATTTTATTCACATTTTTGTTTCCATCTTTCCAGGTCTCCCCTTTGGAACCCCCCTATCCCTGCCTCTATGAGAGTTTTCCCTACCCACCCACCCACCCATTCTCATCTTCCCTCCTTGGCATTCCCCTATATTGGGGCATCTAACACCCTCAGGCCCAAGGCCCTCTCCTCCCCCTGATGACTAACAAGGCCCTCCTCTGCCACATCTGTGGCCAGCATTATGGGTCCCTCCATGTGTATTTAATTTAACATTTGTTTTTAACTGGTAAATATTTATTCATATATCTTCAACCCTCTGATTCTCTCTTCCATCTCATGTATTCAGTTAGTAATGCTAGTGTCTGTAGTTCCTGTTCACTTAGCTAGATTTTCTACTTCAATGATTCCCTTAGTTTGTGTTCTCTTCATTGCTTCTATTTCAATGTTCAGGTCTTGAACAGTTTTCTTTATCTATTTTGTTTGGTTGGTTGGTTTGTTGGTTGGTTGGGTTTTGAGGGGTGTGGTTGTTGTTTTGTTTTGATTTTCTTTGATTTCCTGGCATTCTTTAAGGTATTTATATATTTCCTCCAATTTTTTGTTTGTCTTTTCCTTGATTTCTTTAAGGGTTTTTTTCTACTTCTTTTTTAAGGATCTCTATCATCTTCATAAAGTTGGCTTTTAGGTCATTTTCTTGGACTTCAGCTGCACTAAAATATTCAGGTCTTGCTGTCATAGGATACCTGGGTTTTTGTGGTGCCATATTGCCCTGGATATTGTTGATTGTGTTCTTACACTGGCATTTAGATATCTGGGTTTGGTATGATTATAAGTCTAGGTGCTGATTTCTGAGTTTATCTTTGTTGGATATATGCTTTGTTCCTTCAATTCTGTTTCCTCTTTTGTCTTCTGGGGTCCCACATTCCTGGCAGCCTGCTTGAATTCTGAACCACAAGAGTCTCTGACCAGGTTTGGGGCTTGACTTCTGGCAACTTGCTTGGTCTTTCATGCAGCAGGGGAGTCTGTTCTTCTGACTGGTGTGGCCTGCATCTGAGTAGCTGGAGACTGCCAGAATTGGGGACAGGGTCCACCAATGGGGCAGGCAGTGATGTAGAGGTAGAATGATAGAATGAATCTTGGGGAAGGGAGTCTAGGAGTGTGGCAGCTCAGCCGGCAGGGGCTCAACTCATCTGTCCTTCTGAATGGTCCAGTCTCTACCTGAGCAGCTGGCATCTCAAGCATTCAACTTTTTTAACAGTATGATAGTTATATAGCTGTTTATATAAATTTACATATGGTTAAAAATTCCCTTCTGCTTTACTGAACATTTTCATTATGATGTTACAGAAACTTTTGAAATTTTTGTGTATTTCCAGAGTTTATCATTAGGTATTTTCATTTTTGTTTTGTTCATAATATATTACATAGCTTTGTTAAAATGTTAAATAGCCTTGGATTCCAGGATAAGTAGTAATTGGTTATGGTATGTTTTCTATATGAGTCACTAGACTTTGCTTATTAGTACCTTAGTGATGATTTCTCTATTTCTGGAAGTGATTGGTCTGGTCTTTTCTTGTAATGTATTTGTCTGGTCTCACTATCAGGAGAGTGCTAGCTGCATGAAATGATTTAGAAAGAGTTCACATGTTTCTGGAAGAGTCCTTACAGATCTGATAATATATTGGGTAGAATTCATCAAAAGCTTTTCCATTAAAATTCAGTTTTATCAGGTTAGTCACATTTACAGGCATTACCTTTGAAGTAATTTTATTAAGTTGTTTTATTTGCTTCAATAAAACAGTTCATGATAATTCTTATTTTCATATTTTATTTCAATTCCTTTTCATTGTCTGTGAGGGGTGCAGGGTGGGGGGGAGGTCAGTTCTCAAGAAGGTCAGATGCTCTGGAGAAGGAGTTACAAACAGCTGTGAGCTGCCTGATTTGGAATCTGGAAACCATAGTCAGGTCTTCTGGAAGAGCAAAGAACTTGCTCTTAACTGCTCAGCCATCTTTTCAGTACCTCACGGTAGTATTTTACTAGCTTTAGGAATTCTAACAAGATCCATTATTCTGCTCTTGGTATTCAAAATGTCTGTGTTTTCTCATCAGTATAACTAGACATTTGTTGCCTTTAACAACCTTTTCAAAATCCCACCTTTGTTTTCACGTGCTTCTGGCCCTGTGTTTTCTTCCTTTGTTTGCCTTGAAACATTATAATTAAAGTATAATACAAAATAAAATGATGCCTTTATATATCTTACAGTCTGCATTTAAGTAGTTTGGCTGTAGTTCACCTAAGTGTAATTTTCTTTATATTGGTTTTTATTGGGACTCATTGAACCTATTGAATTTGTAAACCTTTTACCAAAATTTGAAGTACTACTAACTTTATTTTGCTAAATAATTTTCCTCCTAGAGCCATATCCTTTATTTCTCACTGAAAGCTTTGAATTACAAGTTAAAACTGCTTAATATTGGGCTATCTGTTTACTTCTTAGGGTTATTTTGTTTTGTTTTTGCATTTGAGGTAATCTAATTCAACTAATTGGTCAACCTCACTGGCAAAATTTTTCATAGCAATCATTAGTCTCTCATTTTCTTGAAGGGCTCCAAGTACATATATGCAAGAAAGCTCTATGTTATCTCCTAAGCCTTTCAGACTGTGTTAAATGTTCTTTCATTAAAAATAAAAATGTGTTTTTAATTGAAAGTGAATCACATTGCTTCCCCCCTCTTTTCTCCCTGCATTCCTCCCCAGATACCTTCTATCAAACTCCTCCTATGCCCCCTACTCTCAAGTTGGTAGCCTTTTTTTCTTTGATTATTAATGTTATATACGTGTGTGTGTGTGTGTGTGTGTATGTGTGTGTGTGTTCAAATATATGTAAATACACCTTACTGAGTTTGGTTTTGGTGTGTATACAGTTTCACAGCTGACCACCTTGTATTAGGGGTTTCTTCCCTGGGGGAGGCTAACTCTCTTTCTCTTGGCTGTCATTAGTTGCCTGTAACTCTACGAGTCCTCAGAGAATTTCGAATGCAACATCTTTAAGTTCACTGCTCCTCCTGAAATTTCCAGATGAATGTTTTGTTCTAAGCTTCTGCTGTCATATTTTCAACTCTAGAGTTCTAATTATGTACTTGCTCAATCTATGTCTTACCTTATTTTTGAACATTTATAATTGCTGGAAAGGTGTTTGTTTTATGGACTTGTTATTTTTTATGGTTCTTGGTATTGAACTTGGGGCCCTTCAAATACTAGACAAATTCTGTATCACTGAACTATATGCCCAGCCCTCTTTTATATTTTTATTTTGAGACAGAGTCTCATTAAGTTTCCTAGATTGGTCTGAAGCATTTTTGTATTCTGTACCCCAAAGAAGCCTGGTCCTCATCTTCCCAAGTAGTTGGGGTTGCTGCATAGCACTACCAGGTTATAATTGATGATCTGAAATGTTTGATAAGTCCAACATCAGCCTCCATTTTGCCAATCTTGCCCGAGGTGTACACTTCTCTGTGGCATTACATGTTCTGTGATTTGGGCTAGAAACCAAACATTGTGGGTTATATTGACTGTCATTTCTCTTATTCTCATTTCTTTAGTTTTTGTGTCCCTTCACCCAAAACTGGCACTTTCCAGAGATTTTGAGAATTGGAAATTACCTTCACAGACTTAACTTGATGAGCAAACTTAAAAGGCTTTCAGACCCAAGTAATTGTTTGCCATTTGAAAGTGTTCTCCTGAGTGTGGGTTTGGATTGTTACATATTTGCAGTTCTTGTGTATTCTGGATATTAACATTCTTTGCTATGCAAAAGCATCATAACTTTACAAACTACCATCTGTCAACTTTTGGGTTCACTCTATGTGCTACTGGAATCCTGTTCAAAGACTCTCTAAATATGTCTATACCCTGAAATGTTTTAATTGTATCTTCCTGTATCTATTTCAAATTTCAAATTTTTTGGTCTTACAAAGTTTCTGGGGTTCTGTTGTTGTTGTTGCTGCTGCTGCTGCTGTTGCTGTTGCTTTTGCTGTTGCTGTTGCTGTTGTTGTTGTCCATTTTGAGTTTTTAATGGACAGTGAGAGACTTATTTCCAGTATAATCCTTGCCCTGTGAAAAGCCCAGTCTCCCCAGCATTATTTGTATCTTAGTTAGGTTTCTGTTGCTATGATAAACACCATTACCAAGAAAGGAGTTGATTTCACCTTACAGTTGTAGTTCATCATAAAAAGAAGTCAGGGAAGAATGTCAAGGCATGAATCTGAGGTCAGGAACTCAAGTGAAGGAACACTGCTTGCTGACTTGTTTTCAGTGAATTGCTTGCCCTGATATAGTCTAGAATCACCTGGTTCAGGAGTAAAAACACCCACAATAATTTGAGACTATACACATAACTAAGAAAATTCTCCACAACTTGTCTACAGGGCAATCAGCTAGAGAAAATTTCTTCATTTAGATATTTGTGTGTTCTGGGGAGAGAGGGAGCCCTGCAAACACCACAGCCAGTAGAGTGCCAGTCCATGAGAGGCAAAAAGGGAACAGGACTAGGTAGACAAAGAATCTAACACTGGTGTCATATTTGGCAAATTTAAGTATAGCACAATTTGGAAAAAAGTTTTCTGGCCAATAATTAACTCAGTGCTGTATGTACAACAAGTCTTAAGTCATGAATACATAGAAACTCCTGTAAACTACAAGAGACATCTTCCATAAAGATAAGTTCTATGGATTAACTGATTTAAAAACAGGCTTGGGGTAAGCAAGATCAAGATAAAGGTCTGAGCAGACTGGATGTGATCTGGCCCTACAGAGAGTACAGAGGTCAGCAGACCATTGACTGCATCCATTCCTAGCCCTGTAGATGGAAGCAAGTTGTGCATTGCTACCTTTGAAGAGATAACCCTGTGTGTTTAACTTTGCTGGTTCCCCTAGTGCTTGTCTGAGCAGAAGGACAGGCCTCCTATGGGTTTGCTCTCCTCGTATATGTCTCAGTTTGTGTCACATTGGCAAAAATTAACCCACACAATTTGCTAAAGAAGCTGTCTGTATAGCTTCAGTCTTCCCAGCATCATTTGTTAAAGAGGCTGTTTGTTTTGGGATCTGTCCTAGTTACTTTTCTTCTCACTATGACAAAATACCTCATTAAAGCAACTGAAGAAAGACAGGATTTATTTGGGCTCAGAAACAGAGGGTACAATGGGAGCATGAGCATGCTGGTCACAAAACATCCCAGATTAAGAAGCAGAAAAATAGCAAATGCCAGAGAAGCAAAAGGTCGAAATACAGTGCACAGAATTCTCAAAAACTAGCAAAACGAGAGAAAAGAGTTCATTAATTTTAAAGACATTCTCTAAACAGTAGATTATAAAGTCTGTTTTTTTTTTCTCATAAGACACAGATGGGCCAGGACAGAGGAGCGAGCATATATGGGTGTTTCTGTTCTCAGACAGATGAGAAAAAAAATCTGGGCTATATTGGAAAAGCACTGGAAGTGGAACTCCAGAAAATTAGTGGGAAATATTTTTAAAAAAATCTAAGAGCTGGGAGAGAGGAAGATATGCAGATTTAACAGCAGTGTACTGAGCATGACTTTGGATCCTAGCAGTAGTCAAGAGAAACAAAACCAAATGAATATAAGCTAATACCTCGTGTATTGGCTGACTGCTGCCATCAGTGCATTTCTATTTTGGTCTCTTGTGCTACTGAACATTACTTAATATTCTCAGATTAAAGCTTTAAGAGGCTGGAGAGGTGGCTCAGTGGTTAAGAATACCTGCTGCTTGCTCCAGAGTATCCGGGGTTCTACCACAACACTTGTATGGAAGTTTATAACTGCCTCTAACTCCAGTTCCAGGGGATCCGATGCCCCCTTCTGGCCACTGTGGGCACTGAACATACATGGTACACAAACATAAACTGAAATTAAACTTTTAAAAGACTTTCCTAACTTAAATCTTTTTTCAGGAAAGTGTAATGCCCTAAGTTTTCTCTTACTTGTGGTTGATCATACATACTATTTATAAGTTTTCATTTTGTTCTTTTATATCTAACTCTTTCTTATTTCAAGAAAAAGCACTGTTCCCCTCATTTACCTGGCTTGTGGCTTCAGGGCTGCTGCTTTTCTCAGATAATTAGCTTTATTTAAAAAATATTTTCATAATAGAATATTTTACCACTAAAATGTGTACTTTGTATAATACCTTTAATGGCCAGAGATACAGGACGTGGTTCCACCCTCTAAAGGCAGAAGCAGGAAGATCTTTGTGATTTCAAGACCAGCCTGATTTACACAGCAAGCTTCAGATAGCCGGAGCTAAGTTGTGAGGCTGTATCTCCAAATAAATTAACTGTCATAATTTAAAAGCTAACTTTCAGCCAAATTTCATGATTTACTTTTGCCTAACCCTTGGAATGCTTTCTGTTGATTAAAGGTAATACTACTACATCTTTTAAAAAGTGAATTATTAAATAAAATTGCCATTTGTACAAACCACTGCTATCTTGCTTTGAACAAAGCTCTGATATTTTCATCAAAATGTACATCTTCTTCATGGAATGTATAGCATGTCAGTCTTAAGTTTTTAGGTAGGATTGGTCCTTTCATTTTGAAAATAACACTGAATCGTAGAAAAATCTGAATGAAAAGATAGAAATTTTGATTTCATGGAAACTAAGGGTCAGCTTTTATGTGCTTTAGATTTTACACATTTGAGCTCATGTGTATAAACTAGTCTAATCTTTTCCTGGTTAAGACTGCTCTACGCACGTCCTATGTCATATTAATAGCCTGACTTACTCCATGTGCCTAATCAACTTCATCATCACAGTCCAAGACCATTGTCTTAATACCTTCTTGATAGTGAATGCCCAGAATAAGAAATTTTAGCTAACTGGACAGATAACTGCTATCTCTGTGTTTCTAGTTGCTTAATTCTTAATACTGTGCTTGGATGTTTTTCAAATGTTAGTCATAGTTTTCTTTTTTAATTATTTAAATACTTACTGCTTTTATTTTATGTGTATGTGTGTGTAGTCTAATGTGGGAGGCAAAAGAGACCAGAGAAGGCCTTGAATCCCCTGGAACTGCAGTTACAGATGGTTGTGAGCTGACATGCGGGTGCTGGGAACTGAACCCATGTCGTCTGCAGGACCAGCAGTGCCTTTAGTCACTGAGCAGTCTTTCCTGCCCCCAAGTTTTCTTTTATTGAACTGTGGTTCAGTCTTTTGTCCTAATTTTCTTAGAAATTCATAATAACTCATGTAATATTTTATTTAATTATTACATATTTTATACGACTATTTGGTAAAAAAAAATACTAATACTTAGTTCGGTGGAGTTTAGGCTTTCTCCCATTAAGTTCTAAAAGTAAAAATGAGCAGAGAGGAAAACAAATATATTCCATCAATTTCCAACATTAGCAAGCAAGATTAAGTTGGACATTAGAATAATACCATCCTGGGTTTGAGCTTTTACTGAGGATCATCTAAGACTCTTTCTAAGCAAATACCCTACCACTGAACCACACCCCTGGCCCAATGCCATGCATCCACTATTGTACTGTACTGAATTCATGGAAGAATAAAAAATAATAAAAAGAAAATTAAATTGCTATATAGTAGTCTGCCCTCTAGGTAAGCATTTCCATGATCAGTTTTTCCTGGCTCTGAAGATTACCGTCAACTTCTGGACCCACATTCATCCATACCTTTAACCCGACTTTCAAAAGGACTCTTAATTAGGATCTCAACAGCTACCTCCCTGTGGCTAACTGCTAATGAATACTGATTTAAAACTTAATCAGCTATGTGACATGCAATACATATAATAAATACGGTATCTTGTATATTTCCATCAAACTCCCCCATCTCAGGCTAGATACCCACAGATATTTTCTGTCAATATAGCCTGTATTTTATCATATTCCTTTAAGATGATTAGAATCATATGGTATGTACTCTCTAGAATATAGATCGTTTTGCATATGCCGTCTTAAGATTCAGTCCTGTTCTTACCTTAATCTGCACATCCTGATAGGTCAGTCACATGTCATTTTATACATATACCAAGACTTGCCTCCCATCCAGTGAAGAGCGAGGGCTTTTCAGTTAATCCCAGCCTGAGGTTACTAAAAATGAGCTTGTGGAATTTTAGGCCATGACTCTCCAAAAAGAGATATTCCTTTCATACCCAGGAAGTGTGTAGACTCTAACGGTATCATCCCGTGTTTCACATCAGACACAGTTCCCGAAGGGAAGCCCAGGTCTTGCTTTGGGACCAAGTTAGGGGATGAGGCAATGGCGAAAGTGCTGAGTACTGAGCTCCTTGGGAAGCACCTGATCACCCTTCTCCTGTATCAACTGCAAAGCATAAAAGCTCGCCTTGCTCACTGCCCTTCTCTCTATGTCTCCTGGCTCTAGGAGAGTCTAAGATTCCTGCCAAGTCATTCCCTGACCCTTGCCATCATAGGAGGATCAGAGAAGAAAATAACCACAGGCATAATGTTGTTTAATGCCAGATGCTCTAAATAGCTGCAGTAGGCAGACATCGTCAGGCAAACCCCAGGCCACTTGAGCACCTGCCCAGTGGCCTCTAGAGCATTCTGTGCCCTCTTTGGCTACAAGACAAGCCCATCCTTACAGCTCAGAACTCTGTGCAGTAATTTTCACTGAATCTATCTTCCAAGACTCTAGTGGAATGATCACTCTCATTCGCACAGTCGTTGGGGCTGGCCTTGAACCCATGGCAGTCTTTTTCTCTCTGCCTTCCATACACTGGGATTTCAGTGTAAGCTGTCATACCTGGTTGGGATGCAAACATCTTAAAAGCAGTAATCACATCTTATACAATTTTTATATGTACAAGGTACATAATAGGCATTCATAGTTTGAATAGTACTGATTACTATTCATGTGCCTATATAATATATAGCTGTATAGTGAGATATATATATATATACACACACACACACACACAGAGAAACATGCACATGCACACACATACACAAGAATAGTATCTAAACTTGAGACACAGGCGCAGACTTTTGACTTACACACCAAGAATATTTGACAATAATCTTTATGAATCCAATCCTTTGAAGTGAAATTTTTGTGGTTGTCACCCTTCAATCAAATATCCTCACTTGAATTGAGACTAATTTCAAAAGGACAATTATTTATATTTAGATACAGAATATAGACATTTTCTTGTACTGCTGTCTTCTGAGAAAAAAAAAAAAAAAAACAAAAGATGGCCAATCAACTCTATTCCCTTTCTTCTCTGTCAGGAGCCATCATTAGGAGAAGCTGAAAATGAGCAGGCGAACTTCCTGAGATGGCTCCACCTTGGATTAACATCTATGACAGATTTGCTCCAGTCAACAAAGCCCAGGAGAAATTCATTTAGAAAAGATTCCTACTATTGATATGCTTTCCTGTTTTTATTAACTATATGACAATCACTAGGTATTGTCATATACCACTCTTTTGAGCACATTTCTACAGACCTACAAAGATGTACTACCTTGTAGTGATGCTGTACAGACAAATAGATAATGATTCTATAGAATTTCTGACTTGATTCAAATAATTTTAGAGAGAAAATTTTTAGAGATGGTCTTAATTGCCAGAAAGAGGTAATAAAGTTGGAATAAAGAATGTGCCCATTCCTCAGAATAGTAAATAAAGGCTGCACAATAAGAAATATAATGAGCTTTCATAATCACACTAAAAAGAAAAATAGACTTGTGACAAATTTGTGTTCAAGGAAAAACATTTAGGTCCAAGGATAAAGTCATAAGTATGCACTATGGTAAGGCAAGGCCATGTAAAAACTGTTGCTTTGAACTTATAATGAATATGTTATAATGAAACACTGCTTTAAACTTAGTGTCAGCATCCTTCAGTAACTCCCATTTTATGTAACATTTTATCTCTGAGGTAATTTTCTAAGGAACTTTTTGTCTAAGAAAGTATGAAAAGGACAGAGAAAAGAAATAAACTTGTTGGTTGAATGGTTTGGCTTGGGGAGCTTTGCCCCACCCATCCATGCATCCAAATATATATGCCTGCTTGTCTATATGTTTATGTGTAGGTATATTTGTATGTATGTAAGCATGCATGAATACCTGTGGAGTTGATTGTGGCAGATGGTCAGGCCCAGCCAGAGTGTGGGTGTATGAATGTTTGAGTGTATATGTGTCTGTGCATATTTGTCTGTATACAGCATATTAATTACTTTCCTTTCCTTCCTCTCTGGTTCACAAAAAGTTAACCAGCTTAGCCAGAGATGCTTCTGGCTGATTCACCAGAGAAAGGAGCACCAGCAATAAATCGTTTGACTTAATTCCGGGCTGCTAAACAGTATGTGTTAATTGCCAGATATTAGCACTTATTAAAGCACAAGTAATAAAGAGTTAAGTTTTAGTGCTTAATGAAGTCCAGAACAGTAAGAGTGAAGTTTCCCTTGTGCTTATTTGAGCATAAAGAGTTGACTAAAGCACAGAGAGTTATAAGGTCTAATAAAGCACAGAGTTAAAGAGAAAAGAAGACAGCATTTTTTAGAATCTTTTAGAAGTTATCAGCAAGCATTCAGTATAATCAGAGAGCTAGAAGGCCAGAGACCATCAGACTTTAAAGCAATGTCTGGCGCTGTGTCCCACCCACTTCAAACCCATTCCAGGCTGGAAAAGCTTCCGACCCTTCACTTTCCAATTCCCTTCTGTGGCAAGGAGAATTGTAGAAAAACCACTGGAAATTGTGAGAGTCTAAAGTTGGCTTTTCAGAAACCTAAACTTGGAAAATAAGAAAAATCCATGAAACAATCCAATGCCAAAAAGATCTGGAAAATAATATCTCCAACAATATAGGGATGTCGTTCACAAAAAGAAATGTGTAAGCTTTGCAGACTAAGAGACACGTGGCTTCTGAGACCTGATTACCAGGGGCTGTGTTGCTGACTTTAGCAGGCATCCACTGCTTGAGGCAGGCTGAGAGTTTCATGAATGTCTCTCTTCCCTTAGTTCACAGACATTGGGACCTTCGAGACAGTGTGGCAAGTCAAGTTCTACAATTACCACAAACGAGATCACTGCCAGTGGGGAAGCCCATTCTCCGTCATCGAGTATGAATGCAAGCCCAATGAGACCCGCAGCCTCATGTGGGTGAATAAGGAGTCCTTCCTCTGAAAATGGCTCCTTCTGATATTGCAAGACAATCTCCAGAAATTGATGTTTAGACAAACCAGCACAAGCCTTAACCAAGGCACACCACACCATGGCTGTTTCCTAATGACCTCCAACCCCCAATTACTGTGAAAGTGTAATTCCCCTCTGATGCAGTACTGATGACATCATGTGTGATGTTACATCCCTCAACGTTCTCCTTCCACTATTGTATGCTGGCGATCCTGACTCTATCTGTCTGCCAGTGTGACTGGAGCTCAGAGGAAGTAGCAGGTTTGTCCTATACCAGAAAGTTCCACAGAAGGGCCATGGTGTTTTGTTTCCAAGGCAAGCAATTTCTCCCTTTTGTGTTCATTGTCAAACTAAGATAACCATGTGCTGGAGTCCCCCATGTGTGATTTGTAACATGTAGCATGCAATGTTTGTGAGCATCCAAAGCCAGCTTTGTGGAAATGTAACTGGATCTGCAGTAAATGGGACTCAAATGTTGTGCTTCTTATCAACAGCTCAGCTTTTTCAGAAAAGGAAAGAATGAATTAAAAAGATGAATATATAAATAAGTATTTGTAATTAATAGTCTTTCAAGTAGCAAGACATTTCACAGTGATCTAGTAGAAATGGGGAAAGACGTTGCTGTGGAATTGGAGCTATGGCTCACCCCTTTGGCAAGCTACCATAGACTTTAAACAAACATAGATGGCATCCCTATGTACCCTTTCACTTGAACTTTGTACAACCCTGTATGGAATGGTAATCAACTTTTGATATTTCTTAATAAAGACATTGAAAATCATGCCCCAACTTGAACTCTGAATTGTGCACCAACGGTCTAGCAGGTCAGTCTTTATTCTAAGGCAGTGAACTCAAACTCTCTACACTGAAGGGTAAGGGCATTATACAGAGAGTGAAGCCAACATTCCTAATGGGGCCTCCAGCAAGGCCCAACAATGGCAACATGGGTCTAAGCAGCTACTAAGCAATCAGCGTAAGTTTCTCATTATCTTTGCTCCTTATTCTGGGGCAACTGCTCCACTGGTGAGCTACTCAACCCAGTAGCAAGAGGACCTCACACAGTAGCAGGGCAGGTACACCACCAGCAGTCAGACTTCGTTGCCTGCTCACAGGGCACTTCAAGGAACACACCACAAAGCCTTACTTACAGGATTCCATAAGAAGGAATTTCCTCTTAAAAAATAATATCTTTCCTTCTATAGTATCATTTACTTGAACATAAAAAAATCCTACCATGTTAGGGGGAACTCAGCGTGATATTTTGTTTCCTTTTCTCTACCAGTAAGCCTTTCGTAGGAGCATATGGTGGTCCTCAGCTACAATCACAGCACACAGGAGGATGAAGCAAGCGTATTGTAAGTTCAAGACAGCCTGTGCCATAGAGCCAGACCCTGTCCCGAAACACCAATAGCGTGCAAGGTTAATGGAAGTCTTCACAGAGAGTTGATTTATTACTTTTGGAAAGCTTTCTTCCACCAGGAAGTAGCTGGCCTGCAATGAGTCTGTGCTGCCACCAGGGAACAGCAATTCCCTGGTTTGAGGGCTAATAAAGAGCCCAATGTGTTTCTCAAGTAGTTCTTTCAAATATAATAGCATCTGCTACATTTGCCAAGTGAAAGCACAAACCTGTTTCTAATCACCATACTTTAAAAATCTACCTTCAATTATTGGCCAGACATTGAAATATTTTTAAAAGTGGTGTTTTCTCTGGAATGTGGAGCCATCTGAAGGCAATAAAAGTGGGTCGGCGGCACAACGGAAATCTTTAGAAACCTTTAATTCATAAACGTTGTGTCTGTGAAATAGGAGTTTCCAGCCTGTAAGTGACCACAGAGCTTTGGAGTTGGTTTGGAGGTTGTACATGGTATCATGATGCTTGCAATAATATGTGCCTTTGGAGGCAAGAGGCTGCACTGCATGGTGGTAGCCAATCAACCCAGGACTGGAGAAAATGTGGCAAGTGTAACCACATGAGCCTCACACAGAGGGACTGAAAGACGCTGGGTGAAAAGCCAGGGCGTGAGCCCCACTAAGTCCCCTTCCGAGCCCATGCTACCTCGGCCTAATCTATTCTAGAGTTTTATTGAAATCCTTTAAAATCTTTGACTTGCACCTTTCTGGTTTTTAAACTGGTGTGGGGGGGGGTCTGATTCCTGCAGGTCCAGAGGCAAGGTATACTCAGAGAGGTGGATAAGTGGGGTAAATGAAGCAATATCATCATAACAGTTCATCTGCCGTGCTAAATGATTGCTCCTGGCATCTTCTCTTCTGTTTGGAATTGGACTCCAGGCCAGTCTCTCTGGCTACTTTTCTCTGGTTCTCCTCCTACGGCAAACTATAAGTGCTCAGCTATATCAAGCAGCTGAGTTGTAACTTTGTCCCTCAGCCACCTGGGAGGGTTATTTTTATACAAGTTGTAGTCACTCTTTTTACTTCCAGCCTCAGATGGCTCCCTCCCTAGAAGCCTGAGGAATAGGCCATCCTTATAATTGAGGTGAAGATAGAACTTCTTTGAGCCAAGCAGAAGGGTAGAAATGCACGGGATTTATGCTTATCTCTTGAGAAGTCCTCTGTCTAGCCATGTAAAGTGCACAGGTCACAGACGGGGACATAAAATATGACAAAAATAAAGATTCTGCCACAGATGTGGCAAAATCTGTTCACTACAGACTTGTTTCCTGTAATGACCTTTGGTTCTGAGGTTAGACACAGTTCTGCAGTGTGCACTGATCCAGTTTCGGGCTCTTTGGAAATTAAAACAGAACATAGAGGAAAGAGGACAATCTGTAGAGATTAAGTATAGGCAGAATTTTTTTTTTTTACAGAAAAGAAGTCAAATATCACAGTAAGTCAAAATGTATACTAGTAATGTCCGTTCACAGTAGAGATGTAAACTTCTCCTAAATCTAGGAGTGGCTACAGATACCAAATCAAAATTGATGTACGTACTCATGCCTCAGATCCATTTAAGGACACTGGCCCACTGTCTTCATTAATGTATCGTGCATGGTTCAGTGCTTGGGAGCTCAGAAACTGGAATCAAATACCCTCATTTAAATCCTCACTCAGAACTGGAGAAAGGAAGTATAGATTGTCCTGCCTCCACCTCCCAGTGCTGGAATCGAAGGTGTCAATACCATACCAACAAGACTCTGTTTTTAATAAAATGCAGAATCAGGACAGAATCAGAGCATTTCAATTCAGTAGAGGTCAAGAGTAGTGTCAAATTTTCTATGTATTCTTTCTTTCTCCTTATGAGGCAGGCAATGTACATCCTGTTTCTACTTCTCACCGAAAAATAGTCTCAGAGATTGAAAAACAAGACGCGGGTTTATTTTGTTACAAGAAACCCCTTTATTTAACTTTGTGTTTTGCCATTTCTGAGTTGATAAAAGAAATACCTACCTCAAAAACGGGTTAAGAGAAAGCCTTTCTTCTCCCCTCTCTCTCCCTTCGACGAGCAAATTTTGTTGAAAATATGTTCTTATATATCCACACCCCTGCACTGTTTGGGGGGGAAAAACGGTTAGGTTTACTTTGCTTTGGTCTGTTTTAGCGTAGTAGATCACCTGATGTTCCTAAAAAATTGTGTGTGTGTGTGTCTGTCTGTCTGTCTGTCTGTCTGTGGGAGGGTGTGTGGGTATGTATGTGCACGCATGCATGTTTCATCATGTATAACCTGACAATTTTTGCCAAAATCAGAAGCATTCTTTTCCTGCTAGGAGATCATTTAATGTACTACAACTGTCCCTCGTCTCTACGTGGGATATTTTGTAATACCCCTAGTGGATACCCAAAAACTTGGAGAGCACCAAAACCTATACATTCTATTTGCTTGTTATACCTAATTTACATAATATCCTTTAATTTATGAGTTAGGTACAAAAAGAGATTAATAACATCAGTCATAATGTAGCGTAATTGTAAACACAAAACACGATGTCATAAGAGAGATTACATTGAGCTGTTCAGAACTGCATGCAGTTTAAAATGTATGGACTGTTTATTTCTGGAGTCGCTTCTTTGATCTTTTTGGGTAGAGAGCAAACATGAGGATAAACAGACACCACTACACTTCCCACAGCAAATTACGCAGCGATAGTCTTTTTCAGTGAAAGCTACAATGAATTAAACATTTTGTTTAGGAAATAAGCACCTAATCTTCTGGCTCCCAGCAAATGAAATTTTTTGGTCCTGCACTAGAATTTCAGGGTATTCCAAATGGGCACAGTAGCCCCAGCTTCCTTGAACAGGAGTTTTGTGATCAGCATACAGTCTGTCCCTGCTAGCAAATGAGACATTTAAGCCGTCACATTTAAGGTTGTCAAATGGTCGAGTGAAGACATGTCCAAATTTGAGTTTCTCCAGATGTTTGATTTTATTCTTTTATTTCTTTGAAGTGTCATCAGCCTCTCTCCACCTAACAGCTGCTTTTCTCACTTTCGTGACAGCTTCCACATCTCCTCACTGGCTCACTGAAACCTCTCTGACTCCATAAAAGAGTGTTGAGAGTCTAGAAAGAGCTGGCTGCCTCACTGGCCCCAGCACCAGCCAGCAAAAAGTTTGGAATAGACTAGTCCTAGGCAGGCTAAAACATATCCATTTAAAAGCGATTTTTGAAAGAAAGTAGATGGGTCTGGGGGTAGGGTCTGAATTCTCTTACTGACATTTCGTCTACTGAGCTTGCTTTGGTTTGCTATTGGTTTTTTACAATAATGTGTTGCTTGAAGAAAAGTATGCATTTGCTCTTGTCAGGGTAATGTTGCTGATCAAACTTTTCTAACCCATCCTCCCCCCCCCCCCCAGCTAGGCACAGGACAGGATCTGTGCTGGAACACGGGGTCAGTAAGTAGCTCAGGCCAATGAGTTATAAGCAGACACAATCTGAGTCGCTTCCAGACAGTTCAATCAGATGGGCTCTTTGGTGGCCAGCAGACAGCCAGATGTTCTTTCATGACAACCCTAGTTCCTATCACCCGGGGCCTGCAAGGGAAGAAGTGGCTCGCTCCCCAGCCAGCCTTTCGTTCCTACATTGTAAGTGAAGAATAAACTTCTCACCCAAGATGTTTAATGTGACAAATGTTAAAGTACGTAGAAAAACGGAAGGCCTGTGCAAGCATCCCACAGATTGCCCAAGTAGCATGCCTCCATCTTTGCTTTATTACATGCCTGTTGCCCTGTGAGGCTTCTCCCTTTCCTCTTTATTACAGGAGCTGTAGAGGCCTGTGAGGTAGACTTTCCCCACCCTCTAACCGAATCACTCTACCCCTGGGTGGAGATGTGACTCTGATCTGCTGCAAAGGTTAGAACATCATATACAGGTGTTAATCCAGCTCTGCTGGCTAAAGGACCACCCCTCCAGAAGGCTGACTCACCTAAAGCTTTGCTAAAGAGATAAAAGGAATAGTTACCCCTTAAGGAGATGAAGTTCCTTTCTTTCCCACACCCTCAATGCAGTTGTTAACGGAGCTGAAACCATGCACCTCTAGTAAGTTTGAAAAATATAACTACTACTTCTTCTTCTTCTTCTTCTTCTTCTTCTTCTTCTTCTTCTTCTTCTTCTTCTTCTTCTTCTTCTTCTTCCTCCTCCTCCTCCTCCTCCTCCTCCTCCTCCTCTTCCTCCTCCTCCTCCTCCTCTTCCTCCTCCTCCTC
>JADRCH010000073.1:12152742-12255209 GCA_019843965.1 Rhynchomys soricoides | reverse complement strand
TCTTCCTCCTCTTCCTCCTCTTCTTCCTCTTCTTCCTCCTCTTCCTCATCCGCCTCTTCTTCCTCCTCTTCCTCCTTCTCCTCTTTCTCCTTCTCCTCCTCCTCTTCCTTCTTCTTTTCATCTTCTTCTTTTCTTCATCTCTTTATTCTTTACTATCTCTTAGCCAAAGTCTACCCTGGGCTTTCTCACTGTTTCTCTGAAGCAGGCCCTCTTCTACCTTTGCCACTTGCTGCTTGCTTACATCTAGTGAAGGTGCCAGACTAACCTAAAAGGTATGGCTTTCTCTCCTCCTTTTTCTCCATACCCCTCTTTCTAGTGGTTAAGATTTACAGCTTGTCTGCCCTGTGTTTCCTCACAAACTCTTATAAAGTCCTACTATTTTAAAATTATTTTGTTAACAGCAGTAAGAACTCAAAAAGGGAACTCCCAACTTCCCCAGTGTCATGTGGCATCCAACATGGAGCCCTGAGCACTTATGGGTAACCTCCTTTCCTTTCTCTCTGGCCTCTGTTCCTTCTTTATTCCTCTATCACGTAGTGGGGGGAGGTGATCATTACCACGGAATCTCCTAGCTTTCCTCATAAAGAGTATCTGAGTCTGATTAATTCAGACTGACTGCTCCCTTTTTCTGCCAAGGACCTGAAAGTGGAACCGCTCAATAATAATAATAATAATAATAATAATAATAATAATAATAATACAAAAAGAAAGAAAGAAAATTTTAAAAAACCAATATTTTTTCTTAAAAAATGAATGTAGATTTATTAGAGAAAAGTCAGAACAACTTCCTAGGGTGTGAAGGGGCTCCAAGGAATGTATATGGAGGAAAAGTAACTTTCAAGTTAGTTCTAAATCATATTTGGCCAAATAAAGTAAATTCAGGGGATAAGCTGTGTATATTGACTTATGACTATAATCCCAGCACTTGGGAAAGAGAGGCAGGAGGATTTCAGTTAAGAGGGCAGCCTGCCTATAGAGCAAGACCCTGTCTCTAAAAGCAAGCCCTAGGGTGCAATGAGAGTAATTACTCACTTTTCTCTCACACAGTCTTAAAGAATAAGATAAACTCTAACTAGTTTGGGTGTATTCTACTTAGTGTTGGAAGGATAGATCAAACAGAAAGAACGGGTAAAATTAGTATGTATGGGCGGATAAAATTTCATTTATACTGTATCTTTAGAGCCTCCAGGCTGTTCATCTATAATATGTATGATACACATTTCAATGATAGAGCAATTGGGCTGAAGAGATGAGTCAATGGTTAAGAGTATTTGTGGCTCTCCCACAGGACCCCAGTTCATTTCCCAGCACCCTCATTAAGTGATTCAGAACCATCCATAACTCCAGCTCCAAGGGATCTGATGCCTCTGATCTCTGTGGGTATCTGCTGACAGACAGACAGACAGACAAGTGTGCACACATATTTTTAAAATAACAAATTGAATCTCCCAAACAATGGAAATATTAAGCTTGGAGAGGTGAAGGTGCCTGCCCACAGAGCTGATGTAAATGGAAGAGACAGAATAAGAACTCAAGTCAGTATGATTCCAAGACACTTGCCTTTCCTTCTCTAGAACTTGCTATACCCTGGGTTTCTGATAACCCTAGCAGCTGACAATCCTTCACCCTAAGATGACCATTCCTATGGAAGCCATGGCCCGGGCAGTACCAGTGGTGTTAGAGGCAGCATCCCTACTGCTTGAAGCCAAATTTAAAACGTCAAAATTATTTAACAAGAATATTTTCTGCCTGCTCAGGAAAAGTGCAACAATGGACTAAATCTAGAAGCATGTGAATTTTCTAAAGCTGACAGAGCTGCCTTATCCTTCGTCTTCATTTTGGTCACTATCTCTAACCGGAGCGTATAACTTAAAATACTAGTTTGTTTTGTTAGTGGGTGTGCAGGCGTTTGTGGGCATATGAACATGCTCACGAACATGTGTGGGAGACAGAGGTTATAATCTGGTGTCTTTCTCTGTTCCCCCCTAATTTTTTTGTTTGTTTTATTGTTCTTTTTCTTTTGAGACTATGTAGTCCTGGCTGTCCTGGAACTCACTGTGTAGACCATACAGGCTTCAAACTCACAGAGATCCTCCTGCCTCTGCCTCCTAACTGCTGATATTAAAGTCATATGCCTCCATCCCTAGCCCTCCACCTTATTTTTTTGATACAGGTTCTCTCTCTGAACCTGAAAGTTGCCAAGCCCCCAGGATGTTCCTTTCTCTGCCTTCTCTGTGCTTCATTACAGGTGGACATTGTGCTGTCTGATTCGTGTGTATACTGGGGATCAAACTCCAGTCCTGACAGTTGTTCATTAAGCACTTTTCCAGTAGGTCCTTCTCCCAGCATTCATTCTGTTTTCATTGAGATGAGGCATCCCTTTGGCCCACACTGGCCTTAAATCCACAATCTTTCTGCCTCCACTTCCAAGTGCTACTAGTAAACCACCACACCTAGCTAAAGATATTTAATTTAATAATTTATGTTTTCTATATGTTTTTAAATTTAATGGAAGCAAGATCCCCATGTATGTATGTGTTTGTAGATAAAGTCTATTGCCTAAGATTTCTAATTAAAAACATTTAAGAAAATAAAACCAATAATTTAGACATACTAAATGTTCTCCAATGAGAGAATGGTAAAATTAATTTCTGTTAGTCTTTCCCCCCTTTTTTTTCAATTACTTGGAAGACAAATTAGCATATATATTAAACATAAAACCAGTTGGAGTAACAAATATTTGTTTTCTCTCTCTTTTTAAATTAAATATGATAAAAGTAGCCAGAGAACAAGACTAAATGCTTGTAAATTAACAAGAATGGGCAAAACCCAAAATGCTTTCAGGTATCTGAAGGCAAACAAAACAAACAAACAAAACAAAACCATGAATTCCTGGAAACCAAAATACTTTCAAAGCAAACAAACAAGTCAAATGCTCTGATAAGAAATAAATAATAAAAAAAAAAAAAGGTATCTCATAATCTGTATCCTAAACAACCAGCTCAAAATAAATCAAGGAACTGTCAATCAAAGGGGCTCCCAGACCAACTCTAGGAGTCATGGGTTAGCACAAGGAGCCCATGCTGTTACCTGGCTCCTATTCTACTGACTCCTCCAGTAAAAAGTGGATTGTCCCCAGGGTACCACATTAAAAGTGCCATACCTGACAATGTAGGAGAAACAGCTTGTACCTCAAAGGGGACAAGAGATAGTTTATTTGGGAGCCAACTCTAAGTGACTGTGGCCTGGGAACAAATTCCATACTATCCAATGATAGTTGTTAGCTTTTGGGTTGATAGTGACCCGTTTTGAAGGTAGTGATCTGTAAATACATTCCAAAAGGTTTCTTATGATAGTCATGAAGATGTTAGGTCCAACACAGAAGTGAGTAATGAATGACCATTAATGACCTAAAAATGGCCCAAACCCAAAATCTGGATCTCCATCTTTCTACCTCTTTACAATCACTGAAGTTCTAATCAGTCAATGGAAGTTCAATGGAGGGGAAGCTTCTTCCCAGGACCTTTAGTTCACAGATGTAATTACTATGAAAATGAAAACATCACAAATCAAAAAATTTCTGAAAATCAACACTCAAGCGTAGTCATGCTAATTAAATTTTAATGTACAGTCATCTACATTACCCTACCCACATGTGTGTGCATTCTCTTACACACACACACACACACACACACACACACCATACAATAAAGCAGAAGCTTAAACCCTAAGCCTTTACAGACAGAGATTCTAGCTGAGCTCACTACATGTGAGTTAAAAGAAAATGTTAAAAATAAAGAAGAAAACAAAACTTTAGGAGTTATATAAGATCTAAAGAAAAATCCTGAGACTCTAACAGTTCTCACTCCTCCATTCTTATCTGTCCTCCCGTGACCTTCCCTCTCCCTTCTCGGTCATCCAGCAGAGTGGATTCTTTATTAAAGGGGTAGACAGTGAAGGCATGTGGGTTGCCTTGGCCCTCTGTCATCTGGATTCAAGGGTCTGAAGGATGAGGACGTTATGGAGATCACAGCCAAGAGGGAAAACAAAACATTCGGAGTCAGAGAAACACTCCACACAAAACTTTAACTTAATTGGGCTAACCTCACTGGAACTGAGGACAAATGTGTTTGTTATGCAGCTGACAGTGGTAAAAACTCACAACTGTTCAAAGTGCAAAGAGGAACGGTAAACACATCTGAAAAGTATGTATTTTAAAACCACCTCTCCCCCAAGGTTCATTATGGAAGAGCAGGCAGGGAAACTGAGAGGCAGAGGTCATGGAGAAGAGTGAAACAGTGTCCTCTGGACGTGTCAGGACCACTGACAGAAACTCACAGACTCATGACAGGGGTGGTCACCTGAACAAAATCAAGAGTAACCATTCTATCTGGGAGGTGGGGAAGGGGCTCATGAGGCCCCACCCCTAACAGATCTGTACTGGACAGGTGATGGTTTCTGGGGGAAGGGAAAGTAGATATTCTTTAAGGGTGTAGCCTCTGGTAGTTAGACCATGCTCCAGTGCAGAACCTTACACCCAACAGCACAAATAAGATTTAATAGGTTTGTACACACACACACACACACACACACACACACACACAGGAAAAAAACCAAAGGACACAAAGTTGTGGTCAGGGAAGAGTGAGCATACCCAGGAGGGATTAAAGGAACAGTGGAAGGTGAATATGATCAGATTACCCTGTGTGAAATGCCTAGAGAATTTTCAAATGGTGTATCGATTTTTTTAAGGGCAAAAAAAAAAAAAAAAAAAAAGTCTGGGAAAAAGCAGCATTCAGAATTGCGGGGAGTGCTCAAAAGGTAAATCTTAGGACTGAAGAACTGAGGTATGTCCAAGCATATCCACGTTGTTACTGCTGAAGCTCCCAGGTCTGTCTATATGGCTCTGCACCTGGTGGCAGTGTTTCTGTGGTTTGAATGAAAATGAGCCCTACAGGCCCATAGAAAGTGGCACTATTTGGAGATGTGGCCTTCCTTGTTAGAACAGACGTGACCTTGTTGGAGGTAGTGTGTTTCAAATGCTCAAGCCAGGCCCAGTCTCTTTGTCTGCTGCCTGCCCATCCGGATATAGAACTCTGGGCTCCTTCTCCAGCACCCCATCTGCCTGCATGCTGACATGTTTCCTGCCATGATGATAATGGACTAAACTTCTGAAACTGTAAACTAATGCCAATTAAATAGTTTCCTTATTAAGAGTTACTGTGGTCATAGTGTCTCCTCACAGCAGTAGAAACCCTAACTAGGACAGAAGCCTGGCATAATCTCTGTTTACCACTTTCTGAAAATCTTTTAGACTAAAACCGTCTGAGGCTCTCTGCCTTGCCTGGTGTGGTTCCTTCACACTGAGTAAAACCCGGGAATCCTTTAGGATTTATCACTCTTGGAAGGGAAATTGTTTAAACAGCCTGGAAAGCACCTGCTGCAGATAGCATGAGCATTTGGCAAGGTGGGTGGTGAAAATGAGACAGAGCAGAGTGGGGGGGCTGAAAATTATCCCACATTCTCACTCCTTGTAGCTGGCGCCCCTCGAGTTGCTGCTGAGCAATGCCTCTCCAATGAGTTGGCGGGAACTTGTACTTTTTCCTCCTTCAGGGAACGAGGGAAGACAGTCTTAAATCTGCTAAAAATACTTGGAGAACATCCAAAAAGAAGTTTGACAAGTGCATCATTTTAATGGGGCAGAGGGCAGGGGGTGGGGGTGGGGGTGGGGATGAGCTTGGCCAAATAGCGACGATTCCGACAAAACAATAATGCTACTGACCTGAAGAGGAAACCATGGAGCCCTTGTACATAAGCAAGAAGCTTTATTTCACTGAGGTTTCCTCTGATTAGGCTGATATCTATTTATTCTCCAGACTGCACAGAACAACCACTTCCAGGGATCCCTTGAGGGAACAAGCACTTTCTTCGTTGTGTGCCACCTCCAGGAACAAATGTTCTTTGCTGGTTTTCCCTTCAGATTACTTTGTATTCTAAAGGAAGCTTTTCCCAAATCAGTTCTTTAAATGTAGATCCATGGTTGAATAAATGTCTTCGTGGGATGGTGGAGCATCTTTTGGATATATGCCCAGGAGGGGTATAGCTGGGTCTTGAGGTAGATCTATTCTCAGTTTTCTGAGAAAGTGCCAAATCGATTTCCGAAGTGGTTGTACCAGTTTGCACTCCCACCAGCAATGGAGGAGTGCTCCCTTCTCCACATCCTCACCAGCATGTGTTATCTCTTGAGTTTCTGATCTTAGCCGTTCTGATGGGTGTAAGATGGAACCTCAGAGTTGTTTTGATTTGCATTTCCCTGATGACTAAGGCTTTTGAACATTTCTTTAAGTACTTCTCGGCTATTCAATAGTCCTCTGCTGAGAATTTTCTCTTTAGTTCTGTGCCTATTTTTTAATGGGGTTATTTGGTTTGTTGGTGTCTAACCTCTTGAGTTCTTTATAAATTTTGGATATTAGCCCTCTGTCAGATGTAGGATTGGTGAAGATCCTTTCCCAATCTGTAGGTTGTCATTTTGTGCTATTGACAGTATCCTTTGCCTTACAGAAGCTTTGCAGTTTCATGAGGTCTAGTTTATCAATTGTTGGTCCTAGAGCCTCAACCATTGGTGTTCTGTTTGGGAAATTGTCTATCATACCAATTCATTTAAGGATATTTCCTACTTTCTCTTCTATGAGATTTAGAGTGTGTAGTTTTATGTTGAGGTCCTTGATCCACTTGGACTTGAGTTTTGTGCAGAGTGGTAAATATGGATCTATTTGCATTCTTCTACATGCAGTTAAGCCAGCACCATTTGTTGAAGATGCTTTTTTTTTTTTTTTCATTGTACGGTTTTGGTGTCTTTAGTAAAAGTCAAGTGGCACCAAAACCTGATACTATTAATGATACTCTGTTATGCTTGCAGACAGAAATGTAACATGGCTGTCCTGAGAGGCTCCACTCAGCATCTGACTCAGACAGATGTACACACAGCCAAACAGCTGATGGAGCTTGGGGACTCTTATGGAGGAATAGGAGGAAAGACTGTAGGTCCTGAAGGGGATAGGAACTCCAACAGAGTCAACTAACCTACACCAATGGGGCTCTCAGACACTGAACCACCAACTGAAGAATGTACACAGGCTGAACTTAGGCCTCCCTGCTCATATGTAGCAGATGTGCAGCTTGGTCTTCAAGTGGGTCCCAAACAACTGGAGTAGAGGCTATCCCAAAAGTTGTTGCCTGTCTTTGGGATATGTTCTTCTAGCTGAGCTGCCTTGTCTGGCCTCAGTGGGAGAGGATGCACCTACCCTCACAGAAACTTGATGTATCAGGGTGGAGGGATACCTAGGAGGATCCACCTCTTCAGAGGAGAAGGAGAGGGGAGTTGGGGGGGAAGGGTTGGGGGAGGGGCAAACTAGAGGGGGTCAGTGAGTGGGGTGTAAAGTGAATAAGTAAAAGAAATAAATAAAATTTTTAAAATGCAGATCGATGAGCTTCTCTGTGTTGACTTGTTTAATCAAGTGGACACTCAGAGAATAAAGGCAAAGTGCCTGCACTTTAAGAAGCACATTTGGTGATTCTTACCATATTGCAGCTTAGAAAGCATTATCCTAGGATTTATTCACTTCAGTCTTTTGATATGTGTGTTTATTCATTCAAACAGCATTGGTGTATCTAGTATTCTAGATAAAATATGATCATTGGAATGTAATGATAGGTAACCAGATTGCTCATAAAAATAGTAATGGTAAAATGTGCTTAAAGTGTTGATGGTTGAAAATTCCCCTCTTCTGGGGTGTCTGAAAAGAGCAATAGTGTACTCACATAAAATAAATCTTAAAAGAAATAATCTTTGTTTTGCCGGGCAGTGGTGGCTCATGCCTTTAATCCCAGCACTTGGGAGGCAGAGACAGGTGGATTTCTGAGTTTGAGGCCAGCCTGGTCTACAGAGTGAGTTCCAGGACAGCCAGGGCTATACAGAGAAACCTTGTCTTGAGAAAAAGAAAAGAAGAAAAAGAAAAAGAAAATTCCTAGAGAGGAGACATATCTATCTAACAACATGTTAATGAAAAGTCCACCAATAATTGAGGAGAGATTTGAATGTTATAAGTTAGGGCTCTGAATACAAATTCCCTTGGATCATCATAGGCCCTTGAATATCCATTGTTCTCCTCTGTGTGTAACTTCTTGATGTCCTTGTGAGTATCACATGAAACCATTTGGGATGCATTAACAGATGACTGACCTCTACCACCACAAGGGAGAGTATCATGGACTACAACAGAGTTGCCCTGTCTTTCTATAATGTGCCAGTCTCATGTTTCCACCAATATATCTGAGATGCCATGATTACTGTTTACTTTCAGTTGCTATTAAACATCATAAAACTGTTAACAGGTTACAACATGAAATTGGGGGTAATCTGAAATTGTGTTCCTGGCTCTAGCATAAACTATCTTTTGTTTCCATGCATTTAAGATTTTTTGGCACCATCAGCTATGGTGCCCAAAACTGGAACCTCAAAGATGATCCACATGTCACTGAAGGAGTCACCTGGGATGGTACTAGCATGGGCCCACTGTGCCCAAACCAGTTTTCTCCTCAGGGTAGCTTTTGGTGAGTTCTTCCTTGGTTTGATCAAGGGTTTGTAAGATTCTGGGGAGCCTTAACTTACTGGAGGCCACCCCCAGTGAACAACATGGAGTCCAAAAAGCAAGAAGAATTTATTGTTCCAGCATGCTGGGGTCACCTTGCACACAAAGGAGGGAGAGAACAACCATGAGCAGCCCAGCCGTCAAGCTTTTATACAGTTTTCAGAGCCAGAGCCACTAGGCACAATGTGATTGGCAGAACAGTGTAACTTTTAAACTGATTGGTCTTTAGGGAATGAGGTGGCAAGGACTTTCCTTGTCTGTAGGTGGCCAATGGTCAGTCTGCCTGAGGAATGTGTCTATGTGCTCTGAGCCTCCCCCACCTGCAGGTGGACGATGGTCAGTGTCCCCCTGTGGTCTTAGGAATGTAATTAGCCTCTCCCTTCCAGAGGAGAGGGGTGCCTAAGTGTTCCATGACCTTTCTCTTCCAGGAGGGGAGGGGTCTAATGGAATTTTCCAAAGGTCCTGAACTGACCTCTTCAGGTCCATTTATTTATTCACAGCTGGTTGTTTAAGATCCTACTTTATGTGGGTCTGGAGAGAATGCTCAGTGGTTAGGAGTACCTGCTGATCTTCCAGAGGACCCAGTAACCACATGGCAGCTCACAATTACCTCCAATTCCAGTTTCAGATAATCAAACTTCTTCTGGCCTCTCTGAGTACTGCATGCATGTGATGCACAGAAATACCTACTTGTGGTGCCACAAAATACCCATTACTTGCACTTTAAAAACTCTTTTTAAAGATTCTATTTGTTGAATACCTTTATTTGGTTCACTCCTAAGTATTTAGTTTAAGATGTATATTTGCTTCCTGGTATTTGAAGGTATTTGTTTCCTGGCCATTTGGTTTGTTAATCTGCTTGTACTCTGGATTCACTGTGGTAACTCTTCCCATACTTGACTTAAAAAAAGTGCTTCCCTTTCCAGAGAAAAACAAGTTATTTGGTACTTTAGTTGGTTTTATGCATAATGAGCTTGCAAGTTTACTTGTGTGTGCTTTTAAAATGAGAAAAATCTAAACAGAAACTAAATAGCTTTCCATTTCTTTGAATGTGGAACATTTATTAGCTGCGAATTCATTTAGCTAGAAGTCCTAAGCAATAGTTAAATATCTAAACATTATACAAATTACAATTTGCAAATTAATAAGAGTCCTAGAACTATATCTACAAGTAAAAGGATATGTTGAAAGTAATTAGAATACTAACAACTCTTCAGGAAATTCCATATCTTACAGTGGTGTCAGTGGGAGCTGTAGGCCCAGGGTGTAAACGTGTTTTGACTTTGGCACTAAGGCAGTTCTGTCTCTCCCAGTGGCTTCAGAGGAAACTGTGGACCCTGAGTACAGTCCAGCCCTGAACTACCATAAAGCCTGTTGGTACATGGGGGAGTTCAACATCTTGTAGCAGCTATATCAGAATAAATATTATGAAAACTCACAAGGAAACACAAATGACCTAGAATAGACAAAACAGTTCTAAATAGCAAAAATGCTGAGGGAGGCAAAACCAGTCCTTATTTCAAGTTATACTACAGAGCTATAGTGATTAAAGCAAAACAAAACAAAACCAAAAAAAGCAAGACAGAGAACAATGAAATTGATTTGAGGACCCATATATACGTCTATGCTCTTACAGTCACCTGTTTTTTTGGCAAAGACTCACAAAATACATGAAGGATGAAAGAGCACATCTCCAACAGATGGTGTTGGTCTCACTGTATAGAAGTTCATCAAATTAAATAGACTTTGGGTTCACTTACTTCTGGTGTGTGATGGTTTTATTTGCAGGATATTTTAAAGAATAAGTTTGTTGTAAAAATCTTAAAGGACATAAGATTGGGTGGGTAAGGAGATAGGGTTTAGTGAGGGAGAGGTTGGGGAAAGAAGGGCTCAAAGAATTAATAAAATATTATAAAATAAATTATAAAAATATTAAAACCCAACTATTGAAAGCAGCTAAGGGTGGAGGCAGGCTCTGGACAGTTCCTCTTCAATCTGCACCTACTCTCTTCTTTCAAAGTGTTTCAGCCATTGCTGTCCTCCAGCCATGACTGCAGCTGCCTATCAGACTGTTTCAACACACCAGCAACCACAGCCATTGTTGCCAAGCTGGTGCTCTTCTTATGGCTCTAAGACAATTAAGAAGAAACAGAGAGACATGTTTGGCATACGTGGACCCAAGAAAATAGGGTTTGAAGAAAATGAAACTGCAGCTAACAAAGAGGAAAGCAGAAATGAATGAAAGAAAATGTACCTGAAAACAGCAAGCAGCTGCAGAGAACCCCTGTCACATTAGATTTCCAAAGAAAGCCAGTATATGATGCTTTCTGTGAAACCTGATAAAATAATGCATTGCTTGTGTTTTTAGACTTGAGGCACCACCTGATTTGAAAGAAGCTTAAGCCCAGGCAAAGTTGCAAGCATGGATGTTGAGTAACCCTCTTTCAACATCCTGAAAAATGAGTTTCTGTTGCTTTTATAAACTAGAAAAATTACCTTGACTTCAAAAGAAACAGGCTTCATGTTGAAATCATAAATCAGTTGGTACTCCCATATGCAAACAACCAAACTGAATACCTAGTTAAAATCTGAGCATGGGGGAGAGGAAAATCAGAAATGAATGAAGTTCAAACTTTAGGTAGACATCATAGGACAGCATTGTTACCTGACATGACATTTTATGTATATTAAAGATCTTAACAAAAACATACCCTCATTTCTTGGTAATACTGTGTAGTTTAAGGATATGTGAAATTCAGAATTGAGGAATTAAAAGAGGAGAAAAAAGTCTTAATCCAAAGTTTCCTCATTAACTTTAGTGACCATGAATATGTACCTTGCTGATATAATGTCACTGCTATTGAAATGTTTTTGCAGGTTATGTTTATGATGTGTTAGACATTATCACTTCCTATGGTGATTTTGACAATGTTCTTCATTCTTTTGTAGAAGAAACTTGTGTGTCTTGTTCCACAAGTTTTTTGGGCTTCTAAATATAACCTCTCATTGCACATTCAGTGATCAAAATAGTTGACTTCCCACAAGAAAAGCATCAAACGCATTCCACCGACAGATTCCTCATCCAACTATGCAATTATGACATAGTTATGTTTGCAACTCGCTTGCCACAGTGGAATATGGATGTATAAGTCATGGAAATAAGATGACAACTGAGTTGAAAGTGGTCCTTCCTTACAAAGAATAAAGGCTTTTAATTCACCATCCCCAGGGTCCCACAGTGCTCAAGATGTGTTTGCCTGGGTATTTGCTAATGAAATCTTAGTGGGTCCTCCCACACCCCTCTAATACTGCCAGTGATCATTGTTAGTTCCCCAAAACAGCAGTGCTGGCAACAATTTCCTGAACAGAAGGACTCTGACTAAATAAGCAGAGGGTTGATATTGGGAAAATGGAAGCTTAAACTTAGCATTCCTCAGGTGGGTTTCTGTTTACCAGGAAAACCACCACCTCACACCTCTGCCCCAATGGTCAACTACCTCAGGCAAGGGCATCTAGTTCCTGATTCATCCAAACAGCTCAAAGACTCCCATCCTACTGACTATCATATAAAACCTGCTTGCTTTACCACCAAATTGCTGTCCCTCTTCTCTTCAGGTAGACCCGCAATTTGTTCCCCTAGGAAATTTTTCTTTTTAATTCATGGAGAGGTCCAGGCTTTTAATTCAGTAGTTCCACTATGCTCTCGCTTACAATCATTAAGGCTACCCTCTCTTGATTTGTTTCTGGTCAGGCAGAATGTGTGAATACAATGTGGAATGAATCACCACTGTGCCTTGATTTCATCAGAAATAACAGGTGTCTACGAAAACCCATAACTTTTGAAATGAAATATTTTGAAAACAAGAAACAGGGCCCACAACACTCAATTAGAAGGAATTCATAGTGCTCTCTTGTCCCATATTACTTTATTCCTTAAAACAAACACATTTTACTCTAAACAACTTCATCATAGCTCCTGCTTTCAAGACTGTACTCTGAAAATCCAACATACCGTGAAACCATGGCTTGTGCCATTCAACTTGATGTGCTTTTTGAAACATTTTAAAAGAGTCTCCCTCCAAATTCACTACTGTTTTTGAAAGATCATATTATACCAGTGATTCCTAAGGTTATTTTCAACACCAAAGCCACAAATCCAGGTTAGCCTGAGTTGAGATTCCCAGATGCCTAGGGGAATTCTTCAAGTGACTAAAGATTAAAGCATAGAGCTATAGATTCACCCTATCCCCCCACCTCTGACAGCTGCAGGTTTCCATTTATTCTCCTGGTCCCCTGGCTCTCTCTCCTATCTCTCCCCACACCTGATCCTCACCCCCCCCTTCTCTTCCTCCTCCCACCCAGTTCCCTCCCTCCCTCTGCCTCCTATGACTATTTTATTCTCTCTTCTAAGTGAGATGCAAGAGTCCTCGATTGGCCCTTCCTTCTTGTTTAGCTTCTTTGGGTCTGTTGTGTGTATCATGGACATCCTGTATTCACTCGTAAGTGAGTATATACCATGCATGTCCTTTTGGGGCTGGGTTACCTCAGTCAAGATGATATTTTCAGGCTAGAGAGATGGCTCAGCAGTTAAGAGCACTGACTGCTCTGCCAGAGGTCCTGAGTTCAATTCTTCACATGAATTCATGGTTGTGAGTTCACATGGTGGCTCACAACCATCTGTAATGGGATCCAATGCACTCTTCTGGTGTGTCTGAAGACAGCTGCAGTGTACTAATATAAAAAAAAATGATATTTTCTCATTCCATCCATTTTCTGGCAGAGATCTGAGATGTTGGAGGCTCCCAGGAGTTGATGTAGGTGGCCTTAGGCAAGATGCCTAACAGTGGGAATATGAAACCTGAAGAGGCCACCTCCTGTAGTCAGGCAAGACCCCCAGTGGAGGGATAAGGACACTGACCTACCCACAAAACTTTTGACCCCCAATTTTTCCTGTCTAAAAGAAATATGGTGACAGAGATGGGGCAGAGACTGAAGGAATCGCTAACCAATAACTGGCCCAGCTTGAGACCCATCCAATGGGCAAGCACCAATTCCTGACACTATTAATGAGACTCTGTTATGCACGTAGATAGGAGCCTAGAATAACTGTCCTCTGAGAGGTTCTACACAGCAGCTGACTGAAACAGATGCAGATACCCTCAGCCAAGCATTGGATGGAGGTGGGGGGGGGACTCTTATGGAAGAGCTGGGGGAAGGCCCTGAAGGGGAAGGGAACTCCACAGGAAGATCAACAGAGTCAACAAACCTGGACCCTGGGAGCTCTCAGAGACTGAGCCACCAACCAATTTGTATACATGGGCTGGAACAAGGCCCCCTGCACATATGTAGCAGACATGCAGCTCAGTCTCCATGTGAGCCCCCCAAAAACTGGAGCAGGACTGTCCCTAAAGCTATTGCCTGACTGGAATCTGTTCCCCAACAGGGCTGCCATGTCTGGCTTCTGTGGGAGAGAATGCATGTAACCTTGAAGAGACTTGATGTGCCAGGGAGGGAGGATACCCAGGGCCCCCCCCCCCCACTATCTCAGAGGAGAAGGAGATGGGGTAAGGGGAGGGGAAAGGGCTCTGTTAGGTGGAGATGGGGAGCAGCATTTAAGATGTAAATAAATAAATTGATTAAAACAAAACAGAAAAGCATGGAGCTATGTCTCCTTTCCCTTACTATTAACATTGGGAGGCAGGAGCGTGTTGAAACCCACCTTAAAGCATTAACTCTAAGTTTGTCTTTCATTTGCCTGGTCTGTCCTGTTAAGCATACTTTGCCTATTGTCTTAAATTCCTTTGCTCCTGTTTTTCTCCCCAGAGATCCACTTAGTGTTTAGTATGTGCCACTGACACTGAAGATTTAAAACAAAAACAAAAACCTTCGAGCCCCTTCAGTAAAGGCTTCCTAGATTGGATGAAATTTTATTGGCTACACTAGGAAGACGCTGCTGAAGCTTTGTCATCCAGTATTTTAAGCTACTTCAAATTTCTCATGAAATATGTGAGACAAAACCAAGACACAGTGAGAGAGCTACTCCCCCAAAACAGCCCAGTCTGGATCCAAAATACATTAGCAATGGCAGCTTCCCACCCTAAAAACTTCAGGTTGCTCTCTGCTCCTGCCCAACCCTTCCTGTCTCCTCTGCTTTCTATAGAGCTAATAGCTTAGACAGGAAAATTTCATGGGCTTTTCTCCTCAAAGTTCACAGTCTTGAAAGAAGGGAGCCTTAACAACATTTTCCTCAGCACTGTATTGATAGTAAACTTTTTATTCACGTGACACCAATCTGTCTTTAATTGTAGATTCTCACTATGTGTACGGGTGTTCTGACTACATACTGGTGCCTGTGAAGGCCAGAATAATGTTTCAGATCACCTGTAACTGGAGGCACAAATGGTTGTAGATGCTGGTAATCTGTGTCCTCTGCAAGGTCAGCAAGTGTTCTAGTCCCATAGAAAATAGGTTTAAAGACACCACAGAATGTATATGGTATATTTCCATCTATGTTTTTAAAAAATTATGTGGGGGAGGGGCAAGAGAGGAAGAGAGAGACAGAGACAGACAGATTGAACGAGATTGAGAACCTGAGGAGAGGAAATGCATTAGTCACTGTTAATAAGGGCTGTAAAATAAGAAGACTGAAGAACATTTTGTAGTAGACCCTAATTTCTTATACATTTCTGGTTGCTTTTAGTAGTAAATTTTCATGTAGTTTGTAATATTTAAAAATGCGTTTTTAAAAGTGCTTGGCTACCACTAGGTGGTACTAGTGATAGAACAGAATGGATGGCTTTTAAGCCTCCTGTGTTCACCCGTGGTACCTGGATATGGGTCTAATTTCAGACACATGCACGTAGGTCCAAGTTTCTAACGTTACAGGGTGAAACAAATGTTTTTGCCAGCCACTACTAGTGCATGTCTTTAGAGTTCCCAGTGAACTTCACGTTACTGTCCAGCAGAAATGAGATGCAGCATTTTAGTATACTCTCTCCTTTGATCTAATTGACACAGCTCTGTTGCATATGTCAAGATGATTATTCCCTTGCCAATCTAAATATATGCACAAGGACAACTGATAGCACCTGTGATGGCTATTCCCAGTTGTAACTTGACTATATCTGGAATGAACTACAATCCAGAATTGGAGGACACACCTGTGATCCAGGTCTTGAGGCATAGTGGGCATGAAAAGCTTAGGCTCAGGCAAGGTGGCACACACTTTACATCCAAGGAGACAGAAGCAAGCAGATCTCTGAGTTCAAGGCCAATGTGGTGGTTTGAATATGCTTGGCACAGGGAGTGGCACTATTAGAAAGTATGGACTTGTTAGAGTAGGTGTGACCTTGTTGGAAGAAGTATGTCACTGTGGGGGTGACTCGAGATCTTTGTCCTAGCTTCCTAGTCAGTCTTCTTGTAGCTACCTTCAGAATAAGAGCCAGAACTCTCAGCTCCTCCAGTGCCATGTTTGCCTGGATACTGACATGCTTCCCACCATGATGATAATGGACTGAACCCCTGAACCTGTAAGCAAGCCCCAAGTAAATGTTGTCCTTTATAAGAGTCGCCATAGTCATGGTGTCTCTTCACAGCAATGAAACCCTAGCTAAAACAGCCAGCCTGGGACAGAGCAAGCTCCAAGTAAAGAATAGCTTAGGTCCAGGCAAACACACATTTAATCTGAGCCGTACTTTCTGCTGGTGGCCTATATGGAAGAAAGAAGGCTTGCTTCTTCTCTGCCTGCTTGCACTTACTTGCCAGCACATCTCTTAGAAACTACTTCTTCAGGAATCCAGCTAATACAGAAGACCAGCTAAACACCCAGCCTTGTGGAACTGAGCAACTACTAGACTCTTGGACTTTCTGTTCATAACTGCCCGTTGTTGGGTTAGTTGGACTGCATTCTCTAAGTTATTCCAATAATCTCTTCACTATACAGAATCATTCCATAAGTTCTGTGGTCCTAGAGATTCCTGAATAACACAGCACCCTTCGCTTGACTCTCCAACTACTACTGGTGTGTCTTCCATCACCTCAACTGACATGGGCGTGGTATAATTATTACATCTTTTTGCTTTCTGAATGTATTTACTATCAGGTTGCATGTATGATTTTTCTCCCTAAGCAGGACCTATTCCCAGTTATCAGTTGAGTCAATTGTTTGGATCAAACCAAAGAAGAGATGACCAGTTTCTTAGAGAGTGGTAATTACACATACACATGGCCAAGTAAGTCACCAGTAATCTCAGAAAAAAAGTCAGGAGCATTCCATCCAAAGGATATTAAATTTTAGATGGACAACTGCTATCTATAATTGATAGCAATGAAGCCACTGCTTATTCAAATTCTTGTTCATTGATATGCCCTGTGCTGAGTGCATTGCTTCTTTAATGCTTTTTATCACACTGTGAAGTAGAATTATCACTCTAGTTTACAGATATGGAAGCACAGAGTTATAATGGTGAAGGTGCCCAGTGCAGATTTATCTGCTTCCAAATTTGTCTTCTCAATCTAAAGATGGTTAAGGGCTCTGAGTCTTTGAAGACCTTTGATATGTCACTTAATGAACTTCTGAGGACATTAACCCTTTCTCCTCCTTACTTCTCGTTTACCTTTTCCAAGGGGGAAGAAAAGGTCAAGGCAAAAAACAGGGGGTGAGGGGTAAACCTGTTCACATATTCTATTTTTAAAAGTTTTTTTAACTTGAAAATATGTGTATATGTGTGTGTGTGTGTGTGTGTGTGTGTGTGAGTGTGCTACATGCATGTCTGATACCTACAGAAGTTAGAAGGCGGCTTCAGATCCCTTGGAAATGGAGTTACAGAACCGTGTACAGTCATGTGGATGCTGAGAGACAAACTAGGGTCCTATGGAAGAGCACCTGTGCTCTTCAGCCGCTGGACCATCTCTCCAGTCCCTATTCAGATATTTTCTACCGAAAGTGAATATAAGCCAACATGTTGTTTTCTGCATTTTAAAAATATTTGCCCCAAAATTAGCTTTTTCCTCACTCATTTTCCCTAGAAATTAAATGAAAATGAATTGAAATATTAATGTATTAGTAGAAACTAATTTTATTAGATGAATTAAATTTTATTATTTCAAGGGAAGCTAATCAGGGGCTGGAGAGATGACTCAGCAGTTGAGAGCATTGGCTGCTCTTCCAGAGGCCCCACAAGACTGATCTTGGCTCACAACTGCCTGTAATCTCCACTCAAGGGTATCCAGCACTCTCTTCTGACCTCTGTGGGCTCCTGTGTACATATGGTGCACAGACACACACTCAAGCACATACACACATATAAACATAAAATAAGTACTTTCTGTAAATAAAGAAAAGCTGACCAATAGTAGCTGGTTGAAAATAGTAAACAAGAATAAATATATCACAAATGTTCTCGGCTAGAAACTTTGAACTAAGATTCTTTTCAGCATATAATTAGGCACGGAGTTCAGTGACAATTTAAAGGGCTAACTTACAACACACACACACACACACACACACATATTTTTATTTATTTATTTATTTATTTTTCAAATATTATCTTCCTGCTCTACCTCTGGATGAGCCTGGCTCTGCCACTCCAAATTCAATGATGTCAGGTCATCAGGGACCAAACTCAAGACTGTAATTTTCATCATCTATTAGCAAGGGACATGTTTTCATCCCCAAGGTCCAAGTTCAGTTCTAAAGGGCATGTTTTCTTTTCTACATGTGTGGTTATCTCTTATTAACAGGAATGGGCACTACCCATGAACGTACAGAAAACACTGTAGCCCTTAGATTGACACAAATATAAATTGCATGAGGCCAAAGGAAACACATTTTTGCCTCATGGTGCCATCGTCCTCCACCTTAGGACAAAGGCTGCTACAGAATGAGAATTCTAACCAATGAAATGCCAACCCGTATTGCTTGTGCTCAAGTTATCAGGAACACCTTTAAAATGAGTTTTGTTTGTTTTTGTTTTCTACCATGTTCAATGCTGGACCTGAGATCCATTACAGCCTTAGGAAGGAGGTGAAGAGATATTTCTAAATGTTTTTTTGTTCTGTGAACGTTTCACACAACTTGTGTTAGTATGTATAAGATACCCAATCCTCCTGTCCTGATTTGAAAACTATGCATGTAGACCCTACATCACTGACCAAATCTGGATGTTTACCTTTTAATCTGCCTTCATTTGATTTCGTTGCTATCAGATCCTCTGGTCACAAAGTGGAATTACAAACTGTTGTGAAAAAAAATCCATGAACTCTGAATGATAAGCTGTTTAGTTCTAGAAGGCTGGTTACAGTTGCCCGACAGGTGTATGCCAAAGCCAAAACAGCCAGGGTAAGAGGCAGTCTTGTTTATACAGGCCTTAATAAACCCCAGAGGGACAGAGGACAGTTTAATGAAACAATATCTTGCCCAATTTTTAAAATTAGGTTCTTAATTGCATGTAACTCCTGGTTTAGAAAGATCTGCAAAACATAATGGTTAAAAAATGCTGCCCTGGCTCTCCAGCTGTATTGAACGTAGCCCTGCCAGAGAGAGCTAGTGCCAGCAGCAGCAGCAGCCTGCATGTTTCTGTTTTAGCTCTGGCCGTCCTGGAAATCACTCCATAGACCAGGCTGGCCAAGAACTCACAGAGATTCGCTTGTCTCTGCTGTCTGAGTGCTGCTGGGATTCCAGGCATGCATCACCACTACCTGCCTCATCTAGCATGTTTTTAAACACTAATCTTTGTGTGTGATGGGCATTACTGGGCCTGAAGCTGTAGTGAAGTTGTAGAGTGTGTGCTAAATCTGCCTGGGACCCTTGGGTTCAGTCTCAGACACCACCCAAAAAAATATACACATATACATACACACTATACATATACATATATATAAAAAGTTGGAGTTCAGTCCTACTGGAATGTGCAAATTACTCCACACAAGGGAAGGGAATACTTTAAGTGTTGTGGCAGTAACAAGGTCTCTTAAAACCATACAGTCCAAGAAACTGGAATTTCCCTAGGAGTCTCTTACTGAGAAAAGATAAGGGTGGCCCAGAACCATCCTCCACCAAAGAGATTTTACATCATTTTGACAACAATCAGACTACCTAGCAAGAGAGACTGGACCTGAGCCAACAGTGGGCAGGACCACACCTTCATCAGGACTGGTTAGCTACACATACCTCCTGTCCCTTCTATTTAAACCTAATATGGGGTCAGCATTCTGAAAGTGGACTCGAAGGTGTCACTAGGCAGAGACAATATAAACTAGGGACAGTAGTTAACATTTAGAAACTTAAAGGAACTCTTATATTTGGAATATTCATGCCCACGGTCTCAGTGTCTTAGCTTGGGTTTTATTGCTGTGAAGAGACACTATGACCATGGCTACTCTTATAAACAAAAACATTTAACTGGGGCTGGTTGACAGTTTCAGAGGTTCAGTCTTTTATCATCACAGCAGGAAGCATGGCAGCATGCAGGTAGACATAATGCTGGAGGAGGAGCTGAGAGTTCTACATCTTGATCCACAGGCAGCAAGGAAGAGACTGTATATCACACTGGGCATAGCTTGAACATACGAGACCTCCAAGCCCACCTTTATAGTGGCACACATCCTCCAACAAGAAAGGCTACACCTACTCCAACAAGGTTGCATCTCCCAATGGGTCCTTTGACCACCACATACATGCCCTGACTTGTGTGCGCCTGCACACATATATCATATACACTCCAATAATAATAAATGAAAATAAAACAATAGAATGGACTTTATCTTAGGGTTTCATTGTTGTGAAGAGACACCATGACCAAGGCAACTCTTATAAAAGAAAACATTTAACTGGGACTGGCTTACAGTTTCAGAGGCTCAGTTCATTATCGTCTTCATAGGAAGCATAGTATCTGCAGGCAGACTTGGTGCTGAAAGACCCAAGATTCTACATCTTGATTTGAAGGCTGCAGTAGGAGACTGTCTTCCCAAGGCAGCTGGGAGAAAGATCTGGATCACATTGGCCAGACTTGACTATATATATATAACCTCAAAGCCCCACCTCCACAATGACACTCTAACAAGGCTACACCACTTCTAATAAGACCACACCTCCTAATAGTGCCACTTCCCATGGGCCAAGTACATTCAAACCACCACAGAGGATCTGAAACACACTGGTCAGACTTGAGTATATATATGAGACCTCAAAGCCCCGCCTCCACAGTGACACACTCTAACCAGACTCCACTTCCTCCAATAAGGCCACACCTCTTAATAGGGTCACTTCCCATGGGCCAAGTACATTCAAACCACCACCGACTTGGAACACACCTCAATGGTAGAGTCCTTGCTCAGTATACATGAAGCCCTGGGTTCAATCACCAAAATGTCACCACAAAAAGAGGGGAAGGGTGGCAGAGAGATGGCTCAGGGGTGTGCAGTTCTCTTACAGAGGACTCAAATTCAGTTCCCACCACCCACATTAGTCTGTTCACAACAACTTGTAACTCCAGCCCCAGGGTGATCTGACCGCTCTGGCTTCTGCCTGAAACACGCACACACGCAAACACTTTTAAAGAGTAAAATGTTAGAAAAGTTGTCTGTGTGGTGTGTGAGTGTCTATATATGTGAGTGTTTATGTGTAAAACCATAAATAAGGAAATGACTTGTCTGCAAGTGTGGAGGTCCACTTTCATTTTTCCGTTTCAATTTCAGTTCTTGTTCTTTTGAAATTCCAGTTTTAAATCCATCTTTAGAAACAATTTGAAGCTTACTGAATAAGTTCAAATCTGAAGGATTGAAGCTTTAAGTCTAAAAATAAGTTTGTGACTCTAGGATCAGCAGATGAGCAGATGACATTAGGAGAAGTCTCAGTAGTACAGGTAGCATATTTCCTCTCCAACTAGACATGTAAAGAAAATCAGGAAGTTTACACATGGGGAATGAACTCTTCTTCATATGTGAGAGAGGGAGAGAGAGAGAGAGAGAGAGAGAGAGAATGAATCTGCTTCATCTCCCAGCCTGCTGGGTCCCCATTTCTGGCTGTGCTATTTCTTCAACACATCCCCAGGTGGACCGCTTGGCTTCATAGACTATTTGCCTGTTGAATGGGGGTGGGGTGTACCACAGGGTGTTGGTAAATTAATTAGCATTAATTGTGTGTTTCAATGAGAACCTTAAGCAATATATTAATTTGGAATTTATATGGAAGCCGACCATTATTTAAAGTTTTGAAAGCAATCTTCTTTCATTTTTTTTTCAACTTAGGGAGTAAATTCATCATGCTATTTTGTACTTCAAGTGGTATAATGTGTAAAAATGGTTTTCTTTTCTAGTAACAATTGTCTATCTTCAGTGAAATATTAGCAGGTTGCAGAGACTTTCTCAGATTTAGGCTTTAAATTGAGTAGCTTTAATTTATAATTTGTAACAGACAAAGGAAAAAAGTCTTATTTAAAAATAAAAAATTGATGATATTTGAAAGCAATAATCCAAAGGAAATCTCTTAATGCATTTTATAATGTCCAATTTTTAGATTGTTATTATTATTCCTGATGAGGCCACACATATGTCACAGCATACATGAGGAAGTCAGAGGGTAACCCTCAGGAATAAGTTCCTTCTCTCTCAGTTCCTGGGGATGAAACTCAGAGAGTCTGGTTTGCACCGCTTCCCGTTCACCACCACACCAGCCTTGTTTTACAGTTAATTCCAGTGTTTAAACTCAGAAGCTATTTGTTCAGTCTCTTTCACCTGCAACAATGGTGCTTCACACCTGCTTTTTAGAGCAGCACTTTAACTAATTAGTTGTTCATTTATTTATTTGTGTGAATGTGCAAATGTACATGTGCAGTCAGAAGACAACTCGTGGGAATCAGCTCGTTGTTCCCACCATGGGGGTTACACGGATTGAACTCTGACCATCAGGTTTGACTAGCAAGCACATTACCTACCTGCTGAGGCATCTGGCAAGTGTCCAGAACTCTCATTTTACAGGTGATCTTGAGAAACAGAACAAAGAATTAAACCACAGCCCATCCATTCTCTTTCTACTACCTCAAATAGACATATTTAAGAAGTAGTTATGCTCAAAGCTGCCCTAGGGGCACAGGTAAGAATCCCTTCTGCTTATCCCTATTATCTTTCTAAACTTGAAAATTAAAGCAAGGATTTTTAATGAAACCTCAATTGTATCTATGTAGGCTTTAAGAGATTGCCCAAATAATGAGTTAATAGACATTTTGAGGGACACACATATATACAATAATGTTTAATTATTTAACTTTTTATTGATTCTTCGTGAATTTCACATCACGCACTCTAATCCCACCCATGTCCCTGACCCTTCATGACTGCCCTCGGCCCTTGTAACCTTCCATACCCCCAAAGGAAAAAAATCTCATTTGTGGAAGCTGTAGTGTGACACAGGACGAGTATACCCTTTTGTCCACAATTCTTTGCAAATGCTCATTGCAATGAGTCAATGGTCTGGTTTGAGGCCTCTGGCTTCTGCTACTCTATCAACATGGGAACCTCCCTGGGACTCCTCTCAAATATCCGATTGTTGCCCTGTCTCTTGAAGATCGTTAGGACTGGCCCTTTCACTTGCTCCAGCAGTTCATTGATGGGGTAGATATTGAGGTGGGCTAACTCAAAGCCCTTGAACTCGGTCTGGATGGTACCTGAGCTGCTCAGCCTGCCAGCTCTCCTGCACCCACACCACCAAGGAGGACTCTCCAGCGCTGCCGGGGCTTGCTTATCCAATACCACAGTCAGCAAATGGCTAGACCACCTACCTCTCCCATGCTCTTGCCCTTGGGGGTGGCTCACCTTCAACTCCGACAACCAGGGCCAGTTCTACTCTGCTCTTACACCTTCAGGGCCAGCTCTCCCTGGATGCCAAGGCAAGGGGTGGGGCCAGCTTTGCACAGCCCTCAGACACCAACATGGCACCAGGTGGAAGCCCAGACCAGAGACATCCACCAGGGTGATATCAGACCCCCACTGCACTGCTGTAGAGACATGGACCCAGATATGGCCCTAGGTGGCAGGCCAGGCCAGAACTCTACCATGGCTTTAGAAGACATCACCAGCTACTCACATCAGGCTGCTCCTCACTACCCTGGAGTCTTCAGTTCTGCCTCTCTTCACTGTGCCCACATCCTTCTGCTTCTCTTTCTCTTCCATTACTCCATCACTTACTTGCTTATCCTGGTGATGTCTGGGGCCTCTGTGTGTCTGAGGTCATCTCAGGAGGGCTCTTAGGAGCACTATACCCCACCCATGCCGTATGGTAGACAGACAGGGATCTTCTTGGACATAATCTGCCCACCCAGGCTTGTGTGGCACTGAGCAAGGGCTTGCTCTGGCTTGCTCCAGACCCAGGCCGTGTGGCCCTGAACTTGAGGGACGGGGAGCCATCCACAAAATAATTCTCAAGGGCCTGTCAGGTAAAAATACTTGCCACAAAAGCCTGCTTGCCTGAGTTGGATCACAGTAACCACAGCAGGAAAAGAGAACTGACTCCAACAAGTTGTCTTAGAACCTCCACAGGTACTGTGTCATGTGTACACTTTCACTCTCACACAGGTGGCCACGATGATATAAATAAAGTTTATGTTTAAAGAGTTAAAAAAAAAAAAAAAAAAAGCAGAGCCAAAGGGATAGCTCAACAGGTAGGAACATTTGCAGCTCTTGCAGGGACCCAGGTCCAATTTCAAACAAACACCTGAATCAATCAGATCGGATACCTCCCTCTGGCCTGCCCAGGCCTTGAATGCATGCAGTGATCATTCAGGCCAGCTGGTACACACATGCACATAAATAGAAATAAATGAGTAGATTAAAAACCTGATATTTAAACATTGATTTTAAAAATTGCTTTTGTGTATTTTTCTTGAAAAAAAAAAAAAGTACATGTTCTTTGCTAGCAATTGACTCTGTGAGCCAATGAAATGCTTAGTGAGTAAGGGTGCTTGCTACCAAGTCTCATGAACTGAGTCTTGCAGGTTGTCCTCTGAAATCAACAGGGATGCTGTGGTATGCATGGTCCCATGCATATATATATATAAATAAATAAATTTAAAATGTATTATATTAAAATAAATAGATAATTTTCAAATAAAAAAAGAAGTTGAGTTAGTTTACTCGGTTTTAGTGATTTTTCAATTAAATTAACCTATATGCTATATCAACAGACTTTAAAGCTTCATTCTGAAATAGAATATAAAATAAAATGGAAATGCGGTGTAGGAACAGGATGATGGCTCAAAGGAAGGACTTGGGAAGAGGATCAGGATGAAAATAAAGATGGATGAAAAACCTCAATGGGAAACTATTTTGTAAGGTAATTTTAAAATATGTAAAGAGTGCTCTAGTTTGCTTCACGTTACTGCAATAAGACACTAAACAATGTCACTTGGGGAGGAAAATGCTTATCACATCTTGTAACCTCCAGTTCATTGTGCATTACTGAGGGAAGGCAAGGCAAGAACAGCAGGAGCCTGGAGGCAGGAACTGAGGCATAGACCGTGGAAGAATGCTGCTTCTTGGCTTGCTCTCAGACTCATGTCCAGCTCTTCCTACAGAGACCAGGCTCACCCATACAAGGGTAGTAGTGCCCACAGTGAGCTGGACCTCCCATACCAATTAGCAATTTTTAAAAAATGTCCCCAGAAACAAGTCTGTAGGCCAATCTGATGGAAGCAATTCCTCAGTTGAGATTCCCTTTTCCCAGGTGTGTCAAGTTGACAACTGAAGATAACCATGGTGAAGAGTTTGAACAGAAATACACCGCATGGGTGGTCAAGGTTGGTCTCCAGAAGCCACAGGTTATTAAACAAACACCCAGTGCTAGACATAGAAGACACCCTTATGAGTTGTTGGCTAGAGAGGTCCTCGAGGCTCCCACAGCCATTATGGTGATTACCATTGCTCTTGGTGACCACAAAAACTAGATGGTAAGAACCCATTAATGAATACCCCCTGCACTTTTCTTACAAGATATGGAGAAATCCAGCTGGGACTGAGCTAGAATCCTTCTCCCTGTTGGCCAGATTCCATGAGGCTAGAAGGAAAAGCAGCCACCAGAGGAGAAAAACTCATCAATTGTTTTATCCAGCAGTGGACTCTGAGTGTTACAATCCAGACTCTCCAGGCAGGCAGTGCCCACTAGGGCAATAGTGGCATGACTGTTATAAGGTAACACAACTGTCTTATGGGGTAATACAACACTGTCTTATGGAATAATACAGCACTGTCTTATGGGATAGTACAGCACTGTCTTATGGGAGAATGCAGCACTGTCTTATGGGGTAGTACAGCACTGTCTTATGGGGTAGTACAGCACTGTCTTATGGGATAGTACAACAGTGTCTTAATGGGGTAATACAACATTGTCTTATTTTATGGTATAATGTAACACTGTTTTATGGAATGACATAACCCCTCTGATTGTATTGGAGGCTCACACCACGGAAAATAATTCATGCCTGGCACTGTAAACCTGCTCAATAGTTCATGCCTGGAGAGTCACAGGTCATAGGAGGGAACATAGTTTTTCACTAGATGGATCTTAAGTTTTTTATAGGTAGGCATTGCTCTATACTAGCAGCCACTTTTTTAAGTGTTTGGAGTTGAGCCTTAGGTCTTACACATAAATGTTGATGGATCTACATTTCCAACTCATGTTTTATTTTGTTTTGGTTTGGTTTGGTTTTAATATACAGGGTCTCCTGCATCTGGCCCGCAACTACTTATGATATATACCTGGCTAGCCTCAAACTTGTGATAAGCCTCCTCTCTGCCTCCAAGGACTGGCACATTCTATCAAGCCTAGAAATTATCACTTTTTAATAAAGATTCTAATCCACAGTATGGATGTATAAGATTTGGTTCACACAATTAACCTTCACATAAATTGCCTATTTTGAAAACAGTGTATCTCTAAAGTACAGAGAGACTCAAGAATTTGAAGATCTGACCCAAGTTGATCTCTTTGTCCTTAATATAGACTCATGATCTTCTGGTTACTATTCATTAACTGTTCAGTGGTGAAGACCGTGACACCAACCGTTGTTGGTAAATATCAAGCCTCCAAACTCTGACGTACATGGTGTTGTTAGACAAGAAATACACAATTAATTGAGTTTAGTCTTCCTGAGCATAGGACTTTCACTGCACTTGACTCTACCATATTTTTCTCTCCACAGTGAATCAGTTCAGCTTTGTCTTTTAAACAGGGTATAAATCCACAAAATACTCTGCTTTTTGCCAAAAACAAAAATCTAAAAACTATTCCTTGTGTGCCTTCCAAGATGAACTTAAAATTTAATCCCCTGTCTCAGGGTCGATTATGGCACAGCAGATTCAAGAGTGGAACAGCCCTCTGGGACTGGATCCCAGTTGGGTAGCTCACTCCTGGCCTTGAGGCTCTGGCACCATTAGCAGAAAACACCCTGTGAAGGTTCCGGAGGGACTGAATTCAGTGCTTTTGTCTGCCTGGTGAAAAACATAATAATTCTCTAACAATTCCCTTCAGATTCCTCTCTCAGGAGTATGACACACAACACAAGACCGACCCAATTGAATAACAGGTTAACAAAGGAAAAGACTGTTCCTTGAAGTTGCTGGTCTTTCAGCTTCAATCTGGGTTCAGTTTGTTATCAACAGTTAATTACTACCCCAGACCTGGTGTATTTACTGAGGCAAGCCTATATTCCCTGCTACTTGAGAAGCTGAGGCAGGAAAATTGCAAGTTTATGGCTTGCCTGGTTGACTTCTGAGATCCTGACTCAAAATAGAAGGTAACAAGCAGGATAGAATGTGGCCCAATGGTAGAATGTGCAAGGCCTTGGGTTCGACCCTGAATTCAATACTCAGTACTGAAAAAAAAATGAGGAGAGGGAGGGAAAGAAAGGAAACAGAAAAAGAAAAGGATTTTGGCTAGTAAACGTGTTTGCCATTGTGCATGGTGACTTGAAATTGATCCCTGAGACTGCTTGTTGGAAAGAGAGAAATGACGTCTGTCCTCTGACCTCCGTGTTCTGTGACATGCAACTTTCTTGCATTAAGGAAATAATGAAAAAACTAGAGAAAAAATGCATTACTATTTCAGACTCTATTATCATTTATATTTTAGGAAAGATATATTAAGACAATATTAAATATTAAGTGCAGAGAGTAAAAATATCAAAAAACATTTAAGAGCTTTGTTGAATAACTATGAAATTTAGTGTAGTTCAAGTCATGAATTAACATTTTATTTTCCAGCTTTTTGCTTTAGAGTGCACACTTCTTAAACACTTAAATTGTTTTATGGGTATGGTTACTTTTCTTGTATGAATATCTGTGCACGACTTTTGTGCCAGATGCCCAGAGTGGCCAGAAGAGGATCCCGTGGAACTGGAGTTTCAGAAAGTTGTGACTACCGTGTAAATGCTGGAAATTGAGTCCTGGTCCTCTCTAAGAGCAGCAAGTGTTCTTAACCACTGAGCCATCTTTCCAGCCCCCAGAGTTCAAGTTTTTACATTAAGTCTATCTAAAAATATCTATGTGCCAGTGAGATGGAGTAAGACCATTGCCAACCTGACACAAACATAGACATATCTGGAAATCTTAGTTAAAAAGATTCCTCCATTAAATGTGCCTAGCTGGGCAATAGTGGCACACACCTTTAATCCCAAGCATTTAGGAGGCGGAGGCTGGCAGATATCTGAGTTTGAGGCCAGCATGGTGGTCTACAAAATTGAGTCCAGGACAGCCCTGGCTATTACACAGAGAAACTCTGTGTTGAAAAATCAAAAACAAATACAAAAAACTTGCCTGTGGGTAAGTCTGTGTGTCATTTACGTGTGAAGGCCCAGCACACTGTGGGTGAACATCTGGGCAGGTAGTCCTAGACTGTATAAGAAACAGACTGAGCAAGCTATGAGAGACAAGGCAGTAGGAAGCATTCCTCCATGGCATCTGCTTCAGTTTACTGCTTCCAGATTCCTGCCTTGACTTCCTGTCCCAAATTCCTTGAGTGATGGATGATGAAATGTGTAACATGAAGTAGACCCTTCCCCCAGGTTGCTCTTGGTAATGATGTTTTATCACAGCAATATCAACTCTACTAATGAAGACAGACACTTTGCTTCCTCTTGCATCCTTGGCTTGAGTTCCCTCCCTAGGACCCACATAAGAGAACTGACTTCGCCAAGTTATCTTCTGATCTCCTCGCAAGCACTTTTGCTCACACACACACACACACACACACACACACAAATACACACAGAGAGATACACAGACACAAATACATACACAGACACACACATTCACACAAACACACACACAGATATACATACACACACTTTCACAAAATGAAATAACTATTTTATTGACATAGAAATATTTTAGATTTTTTCATTTTATAAACACAATACGGTTTCAGAGATTAAAACGTTAAATAAATCACCAACAAAAGAAGACTTTGTGGGATAAACAGTGGCGGATACTTCTAAGAACTGAACTATTAGTTAACAAAACAAGTTTTTTCCTTGCTAAATCAAGAGAAATTATAGGACATCACATAAAAAGGCTATCCTATATAAGTGCATGTTAATGAAATAACTCTCATCACAAGAGAGCATTTATGACATCTATTGTTAATAATAATACAGAATGAGGAATTAGTATTTACATGCAAGCACATTATTTTTAATTTTTTGGCATTGTATATATGTGTACATGTGGATGGATTCACATGTATGAAGGCCAAATGACAATTTGTAGGAATCAGTTCTCTCCTTCCAACACGTGGGTCTCTAAGACATAATTCAGGTTGCCAGGCTTGGTAGCAAGTGCCTTTACCTGCTAAGTCATGTTGCAGAGCTAGTTTGCAAACAACTGAAAAAAACCCAAAAATTTATATAAACCTATTGCACAGATAAAATCTCTTGACTAATTCAAAAGCATAGGTTCCTCACCCTGAATAAAGTCACTAGATTTTCTTAATTTGCCTAGTTACATAATTGAATCTGTCTCTTGTAAATAAACAGCTCTATTGTTTCACAGTTCTGGGTCTGTGGGTTTGTACCCCTGTTTCCCTGTGGAGGCTGAAAGCTTCATGGTGATTTATTCTTTCCCCAACCCTCTGCCTTCTCTCCTTATTTTTGCCATTCCTCCTTTTAAAAAAAAAAAAAGGTTGAAAACAATTAAAAGGAATTAAATGTGAAAAGAAATGCAGGTTCTAGGACTTATTGTTGTTAATAGGAATTTGAGTGTAAAAAATAGCTTTAAGATACTATACACAGCTGGGCATACAGACGCATGTCTGTACCACAGCACTTGGGAGGTACAAGTAGAAGGATCAAGAGTTCAAGGCCATCCTTGGCTACACAGTGAGTTTGAAGACAGTCAGGGCTACATGAGACCCCGTCTCAAAGGACAAACAGAAAATACATTACTCAAAACTACAATCCCTTTGTGGGGTGCATTTTTCTCATCTATAAAATTATAGTCTCACACTAGGTGAACGTTAAGCATCATAACTCCCCCTGCAGGGTGCTCCTCAGCTCAGGAAACTCTCTGGGCAGAGTCAAGTCCAGCTCTTATCAGCCTCCTCCTAGCTTCTCTCAAGACTCTTCTTAACCATTCTACTTCAGAACCTCATCTTAGTCAGCTAAGTCACACGGACCAGTGTCCTGGAGGCTAAACCTTCCTTTTCAAATATTCTTATATGAAAATAACACTTAGAGATGAAAGTAACACTAGGAGACATGTGGACATTAAAACTTCCCCAGAGCTTGCAAAGTGAGTCAAGTGTATGATCAACTTGAGATGACTCCAGGACCTCAGGGCTGGCTGGCTACACCTACATCAATCAATGTTGTAAATTATCACAAGAAACTCAAGGACAGAATCACATGGCCTTCTCCATAGATGCAGAAAAGGCATCTAGACAGACTCCAGCATCTATTCACATTAAAAGTTCTGAAGAAACCCAGAACAGAAGGAAGATGTCTCAACATAGAAATGCTATATATGATAAGCATTCAGCTAACATCGTGGTGATATGATATTCTACAGATATTCTACAAGACTGGAACTTTTGCACAGCCTTTGGGCCAAAGTTAATAATACATCATGAAGTGGCTCAAGACTTGAGTCTGTTATCTTTCTGTGCATTCTGCCTGTTTGTTTAATCTGCTCTTAAAGAGAACAACCTCGCTTCTTCCTCGGCACTGCCTGCGAGGTGGCTGCCATCTGTATTTCAGCATCATGACTGCCCTCCAGCCTCTGGTGAAGCCCAAGATCATCAAAAAGAGGACCAAGAAGTTCATCAGGGACCAGTCAGACCGATATGTGAAGATTAAGTGAAACTGGCGGGAACCCAGAGGCATTGACAACAGGGTGCGGAGAAGATTCAAGGGCCAGATCCTGATGCCCAACACTGGTTATGGGAGCAACAAGAAAACCAAGCACATGCTGTCTAGTGGCTTCCGGAAGTTTCTAGTTCACAATGTCAAGGAGCTGGAAGTGCTACTGCTGTGCAACAAATCTTACTATGCTGAGATTGCTCACAGTGTGTCCTCTAAGAACCAAAAAGCCTTCGTGGAAAGAGCAGCACAGCAGGCCATCTGAGTCACCAATCCCAACGCCAGGCTACGCAGAGAAGAAAATGAATAGATGGCTTATATGCCACAAAAGAGAGAGAGAGAGAGAGAGAGAGAGAGAGAACAATGACAATGTCACAGTCAGCCTTACTTGCCTGGGATTTCCCATGCCATCACCCTTTACAAGCTAAGATAATGCACTGCTGTCATCTTGAGTCATATGCTCTTCTATGCCCTGATCATTTCTACCTGCAAACATATCTCATTCCATTCCTCTCAAGAAAGCCCAACAGATCTCTCTTCGTACTATACATCTTTTGTTTTATTGTTGTTTGATTTTTAGTCTGTGGAACATACACAGTCCATTACCATTGCTTGCTGGAATATTGTTCTCGATGGCTTGATCTTGCACAGGTCCTGTGCAGCTAAACACAGCTTCAATGAGTTCGTGGATTCAATGGCTGTGTCATGCCAGAATACAGCATTTCCCAACACTTCTGCCCATCTGCCGGCTTTTACCATTGTTTCTTTTTTTAAAAAAAGATTTTATTTATTTTATACATCTGATGATGAGTACACTGTAGTTGTCTTCAGACACACCAGAAGAGGGCATCAGATCCCATTACAGATAGTTGTGAGCCATCATGTGGTTGCTGGGAATTGAACTCAGGACCTTTGGAAGAGCAGTCAGTGCTCTTAACCACTGAGCCATCCCTCTAGCCCCTTACCATTGCTTCTTCCTTCAATTCCATTATGTGCCCTGAGCTTTGGGGGTAAGGGTGAGGGAGGGGGTAGATGTGATACAGATGTCTCAATTAAGCCTAAGTCTTTCTCATTCACTTGGTCTCAGCACTTTGGCCAATTATGAGTCTCTGCATTAACTTCTAGCCACAGAGAGAAGATTCTTAGGCTAAAGTTGAGGACAGTACTAATCTATGTGTATAAGCATAACTATTTAGGAGACAGTTTGACAACATGTCTATTTAACAAGACAACAGTAGTAGATTTCCATCTCAGGTCTTATGACTTTCCTAGCCATGGACTTTTGTGCAAGTTTATAATACTGTGGAATTATAAACTTCCTCCTGTGGAATGGGCCTGCAATCCAATCAGAAAGTGGTTATTACACCAATAACAGTCATGCCATTACTGTGCACAACTTGCCTAGAAAGTCAGTGGTATAGCATTCAGGCTTTGCCACAGGGTAATAGTGCCTCATTGATGATTTTTGTCTTCCAGTGGCCTACATAACACCTTCCAGAACTGTGAAAGTGGGCTTTAAAAGGGGAAGTTTTCAGACTAGCTTTCTTCAGTTTGATTTCTCTATGTTTTGTAACCAGTGAGTTGTTTCTCCAGAAACTCATCAATAGGATCTTACCATCTACTTGTGGTGCACAGGTATGACCAATTATATCCTACTAAGCCAGTGAAATCCTGTAATGGCTAGAGAAAATGAAGGGTTCTACTTTGTATCCCTGAAGGGACTGAAAATTTTACAGGACAAAACTTGGATCTGATTAATATAATTAAAAACTCTGTCCATGAGAAACTCGAAGCAATCCCACTAAAATCAGGGACTAGACAAGGATGCCCTCTCTCTCCCTATCTACTCAATACAGTACTTGAAGGTCTAGCTAGAGTAATCAGACAACAAAAGGAGGTCAAAGGGATACAAATTGGAAAGGAAGAAATCAAAATATCACTATTTGCAGATGATATGATGGTATACTTAAGTGACCCGGAAAACTCCACCAGAGATCTCCTGCCGCTGATAAACAACTTCAGCAAAGTGGCCAGATACAAAATTAACTCAAGCAAATCAGTAGCCTTCCTATACTCAAAGGATAAACAGGCTGAGAAAGAAATTAGGAAAATGACACCCTTCACAATTGTCACAAACCATATAAAATATCTTGGTGTGACTCTAACCAAACAAGGGAAAGACAAGAACTTCAAGTCTCTAAAGAAAGAAATCGAAGAAGACCTCAGAAGATGGAAAGATCTCCCATGCTCATAGATTGGCAAGATTAATATAGTTAAAATGACCATCTTGCTGAAAGCAATCTACAGACTCAATGCAATCCCCATCAAAATTCCAACTCAATTCTTCATAGACTTAGAAAGAGCAATTCTCAAATTCATATGGAATAACAAAAAACCCAGGATAGCAAAAAGTATTCTCAACAATAAAAGGACTTCTGGGAGAATCAGCCTCCCTGACTTCAAGCTGTACTACAGAGCAGTAGTGATAAAAACTGCATGGTATTGGTACAGTGACAGGCAGGTAGATCAATGGAATAGAATCAAAGACCCAGAAATGAACCCACACACCTACAGTCACCTGACCTTTGACAAAGGAGCTAAAACCATACAGTGGAAAAAAGACAGCATCTTCAACAAATGGTGCTGATTCAACTGGCTGTCTATATGTAGAAGATTGTGAATTGATCCATTCCTATCTCCCTGTACAAAGCTCAAGTCCAAGTGGATCAAGGACCTCCACATAAAACCAGATACACTGAATCTAATAGAAGAGAAAGTGGGGAAAAGTCTTGAACACATGGGCACAGGGGGAAAGTTCCTGAACAGAACACCAATGGCTTGTGTTCTAAGATCAAGAATCGACAGATGGGACCTCATAAAATTACAAAGCTTCTGTAAGGCAAAGGACACTGTAAATAGGACAAAACGGCAACCTACAGATTGGGAAAAGATCTTTACCAATCCTACATCTGATAGAGGCTAATATCCAATGTATACAAAGAACTCAAGAAGCTAGACTCCAGAGATCCAAATAACCCTATCAAAAAATGAGGAACAGAGCTAAACAGAGAATTCTCAACTGAGGAAACTCGAATGGCTGAGAAGCACCTAAAGAAATGTTCAACATCCTTAGTCATCAGGGAAATGCAAATCAAAACAACCCTGAGATTTCACCTCACACCAGTCAGAATGGCTAAGATCAAAAACTCAGGTGACAGCAGATGTTGGCAAGGATGTGGAGAAAGAGGAACACTCCTCCATTGATGGTGGGAATGCAAGCTGATACATCCTCTCTGGAAATCAGTTTGGTAGACCCTCAGAAAAATGAACATAATACTACCTGAGGACTCAGCTATTCCACTCCTGGGCATATACCCAGAAGATGATCCAATATGTAATAAAGACACATGTTCCACTATGTTCGTAGCAGCCATATTTATAATTGACAGAAGCTGGAATCAACCCAGATGTCCCTCAACAGAGGAATGGATACAGAAAATGTGGTACATTTACACAATGGAATACTACTCAGCTATTAAAAACAATGACTTCATGAAATTCGCAGACAAATGAATGGAACTTGAAAATATCATCCTGAGCAAGGTAACGCAGTCACAAAAGAATGAACATGGTATGTACTCATTGTTAAGTAGTTATTAGCCCAAAAATTCGAAATACCCAAGAGTCACTTCACAGCAACAGTAGAGATGAATGTGAGGTCCCAGATGGAGGACTTGGAGAAGGGAATGAAAGAGCTGAAGGAGTTTGCATCCCCAGGGAGGCAGCAACAATGGCAACTGGCCTGACCCCTCCCCGATACTCCTGGAGACTGATCCACCAACCAAAGAATACACATGCTGGCCACATATGTGACAGAGGAGGGTCTTGTTATCCATCAAGGGGAGGAGAGGACCTTGGGCCTGAGAGTGTTAGATCCCCCCGTAGAGGAGAATGCCAAGGAGGGAAGACGAGAGTGGATGGGTGGGTGGGTGGGAGAATACCCCCATAGTGGCAGGGGAGGGAGGAGGAAATGGGGTGGTTCCAAAGGGGAGATCTGGAAAGGGGGAAACATTTGAAATGTAAATAAAGTATGAAAAATAAAAAAAAAATTTAAAAAAAAAAACAACTCTCTCCATGCACAACACATGTTGCCTGCTTTGCCAGGAAGCTCTAAGAACAGTCACTTTCATTTTGACTAAACAATTAATGTCATTAATCGAAGCACATTCAGGAAAGCTGAACCGGAAAACTCCGGTTTGAGAAGAGATGTTAAAATATCAAATCCAGGTTTAAAGATGCTTAGGAGTGATCGTCACCCACTATTTAGGAACATTTTTTATGTATGATTTTGATGTAAGGTGTCTGACCTGTACCATCAGGTTGCTCTTCGGTCCTAAGGCAGAAGATTGAGGATGAAAAAAAACAAAGAATACAGGAAAGTTGGGACCAGGCATTTTGTGCAGCAGAGGGCTTATGCTGAGCAAATTTATTAAGAAATACAGCCTTTTATATGCTATTTGGGGCAGGAGTTATGGGACAGTCGTCAAAAAGCCATCATAAAATTTGGTGACATAATAAGGAAGCTAAATAATTAAATAATGGAGACAAAGGATGTCTCAAGTGTATCAGACTGAGCACACACAGCCCTGAGTATGATAACTTTGGCCTTTTCAGGTGAGGGTAGGGTGAGCCAAGATCCCAAGAACTGAAACCTTAACTCCTTCATGGCTCTGGCACCAACCCCAGACTGGACTTGCCAAATCTACCTACAGGCAAGGGCACAGAGCTAGGTTACTTTAGTGCTTTCATCGGGGTCTCTGAGAAACTTTTGGGTCAGCCTGGCTCTCAAGAGGTTTCATATAAACCAGGCAGGCCTCTAGCTAGATATGTAGCTGAGGATACCATTATGCAAGTGATCAGTCTGGTAGTGATCATTACCATTATGCTAGTGACCCCAGGGTGTCAGGACTACAAGTATGCACAGTTGTGTGCCCCATTTCATGTGATGTTGGGAGTGGAAGCCAAGATTTCATACTTACTAGGCAAGACCCGACTCTGAGATACATTCTTAGCTCTTCTATAACTACTTCTGAGGACTCTTCCCATTGAGTAAACTCCCTAGAGTAACTCGTGTCAGTAAATACATATTAATATTTGTAATTATAAGGTATGGCAGGTGTATTACATTCTGTCCTATAGAATAGGGTCCATTCATTGCTCCTCTTTAATGACACATCATCCGACAATTATCACAGTCTTAAGTGTGTGACTCTTGTATCCTGGGGTGTGGATGAGGTAGCATCTCACTGTGTAGTATTAGCTGGCCTCAGCTAGCCTTGTAGAACGTGTGACTTTATGTGACTCTATGGCCTCCGTTCCCCTCCTTCAAGTGCTGGGATCAACGTGCGATTCTAAGGACAATAGTGTGCTATGATATTCAATCTATATGGAGGAGGCAGAGCAACACATGCACAAAATGTCACTTTTGAAGACTGGAGCATTTAAGAGATTTAATTCAATTCAAGAACTCAACTGAAATTCAAGCATTCAAGCAGTAGGAATTTAGCTCCGTGGTAGAGAGCTTACCTACTAACATCCAGGAGTAAGACCCTGGGCTCCACCCTCAGTACAAAAAAGAAAAAGGAAAAGAAAAGAAAAGAAGAAAAATTGTGATTTGAAACACACAAATCAAAATGATGTTACATTTTATGATATCAAGTCTCTGGGACCCAAATTTGTGCTCCAGGGATGATAGCCAGGGCCTTATACCATGATTTTTAGCCTATGTTTAAATAAATATGAAAGCCAGGTAAGGTAGTACATGCTTATAAGCCCAGTATGGGGCAGCAGATACTGGTGGATCACTCGCACTTGCTGGCCGGCCTAGGCTAATTGATAAGCTTCAAGCCACTAGGAGACTCATTTCAAAAATAACGTGTTAGTGCCTGAAAAGAATAACAGCTAAGCTTGTCACCTATCTGCAGACACATGCACACACGTGTGCCCAAGTCTCTCTGCCTCAGATTCTCCTCTAAACAGCTCTGTCCCACTTTGTATTTTAATAACTTATTTCAAATAGATCCACATTCCAGTTGAGCAGGGTACTTCATGCCTATAATCCAGCACTTGAGAAATGAGGCAGGAGGATCATGAATTGACGGTCACAGAACAAGTTTAAAGCTCACCTGGACTACATGAGACCCCATTCAAAAGAAACAAAGCCTTCCAACTATACAATATAATAACAAAATGACATTATAGAGGACTACATGCTCAAACAATAGAACCATAGCACGTGGTTTAAAAGATGATTTAAAAATTCACTTTCTTAAGTCAGACATAGCAACACATGCCTGTAATCCCATTAGCGGTAAGCAAGAGGCAGAGGAATACATAGTTCAAGGTCATCTTCAGCTACATTGTGAGTTTGGGGCAGTCCCAGGATTCTACACTGTACATGAGACCCTGTCTCAAAAAACAAACAAAAATTTACTTCCTTACACATCTGTGACTGGTGTCCCTTAGGCTCATGTAAACAAAATTGCAACCTGAGAAATGTCTATGTTATAAACTTTACGTAGAATAATCTAACAAAGAGAGATATTAGGTTATTTCTGTTATTTCTATATGTGGCCCAAAATATTCTAAATGAGAAAATGGTGAGTTTGTGACTATGACTCTGTCTCCATGACCTGATCTGGCCATTCTTTTATATAAAAAGCTAATGAAACTGCACTATTGGACCTTATTTTGTTCCCTCTCTTCATTTTTGCTTTCTTCCTTTCCTTCTATCCTCCTTCTCCTGCCCCCTCCTTCTTCTCGTGGAAGGTAGGGAATGAGGCATGGCTTTATTCTGCTCAAGGGCAAGATGGCATCTTGGTAGTGCTAGGACCTTGAGAGCCCCAGACTGCCTCCTCAAAGTTCATTCTGTTGAGGCAACCAACACCAGAATGTCCACAGACAAACTAGTGTGAAGCCTACTCCACCTAGGCCAGGAACCCAAATCTTGACATACTCAGGCCCAGGCCCCCTCCAGCAGCAGTCCCTGCAGAATTAAATTGCTGTCTCCTGTGCTTGAAGCTGCACACTGGGTTCTGGGTTTTTGTCTTCCTAGCATTTCTACGGGAGCATAGCTTCTTGTGCTTCTTGGTAGGGTGTCACATGTCACTAACTACAGCAGAAACCAGGTAGTCAGGGATGTTAGCCAGCAGCAACGTCACCATAGCAAGGTGTAAGGGCAGGTCATGGCAATACAACTGGAGGTCACTAGGATTGTCTCCAAAGTATGTCTGAGCTTCCTCCGCAGCTCCTCTTTGGTTTCCTCCAGTCTTGCCTCCCAAGCGGCCTGTTAATGGCTGATTGATTGCCTGTTGCCCCTCAGTAATAGCAAACTTCTCCTCCATCTTCTCCATTTGGACGAAAGGCAATCTAGCCTAATTGGTGAACTTCAGGCCAATAAAAGACTCTGTCTCAAACAATGTAAAAAGTGTTCAAGACTGGCACTCAAGGTTGTCCTCCTGTGTATAAGCACACACACATACACACACACACACACACAGAGAGAGAGAGAGAGAGAGAGAGAGAGAGAGAGAGAGAGGAGACAGGGGCATCACTTCATAATGCACCCTCCTTATGGAGAAGCCGCTTTATTCCACATAGTAATTGTCCATTAGACCTTCATTCTTTACAAATTTAAGTGTAACAAATGTCAATACAAAGTAGGTTTCATTTTATACAATCTCTTTCTATACTATACCATTGAGAATGTCTTATGTTGTCACACTATTTAGAAAATGTCAAAATATAAGATGTAGTCACACGGTTCTAGGTTTCCCAGACACACAAAAGTTGTTTCTTCTAGAACATCAAGGAAGGAGCACAACAAATAGCAGACTGCAATGCATCATGGTGAGCAGTATTTTACTTTTTATTTTCTTCAGCAGTATCAGAATGAGTCTTGCTCAGTCATATCTAAGGATTCACCCAGCACTCAGACAATACAATCGCAGCTAAGTACTTCCTGTAGTCTGCAGTGTCCAAATAAATCCAACCTCTTTCTCTTGGGTAAATTCACTATAATTGCTATTTTCATTGCTCTGTGGAATCCAGTTGTTTTGGTTTGGTTTTGGTCTCTCAAAAAAAACAAATTAAAAATAGACATACCATACGACTCAGCACTTCCGGTCCTGAGCATGTACTTGAAGATATGCTACCTACGGAGATAGTAGCACATCTATGTATAGCTGCTCTCTTCAAAACAGTGCAGAAATGGAAGCATCCCAGATGTCCATTAATAGATGGATGGAAATTTCAAAAAGTGGGGTATACACAATGGAATTTTACTCAACTGCAAAGAAAAAATAAAAAACGCAGGAAAATGGGTGGATCAGGAAATTTTGTTAAGTGAGGTAACCCACGCACAGAAGACAAAGCACATGATCTCTCTCATGTGCATGTGCTAGAGTGTAACACACACACACACACACACACACACACACACACACACACACACCACGCCATGGCTGGGGATTGGATGCAGTTATGGGGGCTTGAATGAGAAATGTCCTCCTCCAAAAGCTCATGCATTTAAGCCCTTGGCCTCCCAGCTAGTGTTACTGTTTGGGTGAAATACAGAATAGAACTTTTAGGAGATGCAGTTGGAAGAAGTATGTCACTGGAGGCAGGCTTTCAAATTAATAGTCCTGTGCACGGTGGGCTGAGGCCCCGCAGGCTGTGGTCATGGAACTCTGCGCCGAGTACATCTGGAGAGCTGCGGCAGAACCTGGAGACACAGCATGTGGAGGTGGAGGACACGACTCTGAACCATTGCACGGCCAGCTTCCGAGTCCTGGTGGGGTAGGCTAAGTTCGAGGAAAAGCCACTGCTCCAGAGACGCTGGCCAGTGAACGAGTGCTTAGCCAAAGAGCTCCCGCAAATCTATGCCCTTGAGCCGTGGACCCGATGGATCCGACAGCGGCAGGAATGAGGGACCCAGGCGTGAACAGCCTTTGTATTTTAAACCTGGAAACAAAAAATAAAAATAAATAAAATTAATAGCCTCATCCCACTTCACTTCCTGTTCTCTCTCTCTGCTTCCTGGGTATGGATGACAATATTAACAGCCAGCTCCCTGACCATGCTGCCACGCCGTGCCTTTTCCACCACGATGGATTCTATCATTCTGGAAACAGGAGATAAACTCCTATCTTAAGTTGATTTTGTCAAGGTATCTTATCACATCAGCAGAAAACAAGCAATACAGTGGGTAAAGTCTAAAAAGCTAAAATGGAGGCTGACTTAGTTACTTTTTTTCATGCTAGGATGAAATACCTTGACAAAAGCAACTTAAAGAAACCACTCATTTCGGTCCACATTTCGAGATGCAGAAAGCCCATCATGCCGGGAAAATAAAGCAGGAGCTTGAAGCAGCTAGTAGTATTGTATCCACAGTTAAGCAGAAAGCAGTTGTGGGAGCAGAATGACTAATGATTAAAATATAATGCAAAATTAAAATTTTTTTTAAAGATGTAGACAGCAATGATTGTGTTTTGCTCACGTTCTCTTTTTCTATGACATCTAGGACCTCAGCATAGGGAATGCTACCGCCTCCTGTGGGCAGGCCTTCCCATTTAAGTTAACTTAATGAAGAAAATTCCCACAGGCATGTCTGGAGGCACATCTCCTAAGTGATTCCAGATTTCCTTGACTTCACAAATCCCTATGATGATACTCAAACTATCACTTTCTTTTTATCATTAGTATTTTAATTTTTATTATTTGTTTGCTTGCTCTAGAGACAGAGCTCCAGGCTGGTCTTGAACTTACAGAGAGATTCATCTGCTTCTGCCTCCTGAGTACTGGAATATTTTAATTTTTAAATGGTGTATGTGTATGAGTGTGTGTGTGTACACGTGTGTGTGTGCACGTGTGCACACATGCACGAACGCACGGGCTCATGTGTGTTTCCTCCTTCTACCACGCGTGTTTCAGGAATTGAACCCAGGGTGTCAGTCTTGGCAGTAAGCACTTTGATGAGTTATCTCAGAATCCCAAGCACATCACTTTAAGTCCTAGCCTTCCAGCCCTTTCTGCCAAAGTCTCATGTTTATTTCATAATGTAAAATATAGTATAACTTCAAAAGTCTCCATAGGTTTTAACAATTTCAGCAGTACGAAAGTCCAAAAGTCCAGTCCCATCCAAAACTCAAAATAAGTCTTTGTGAGCTCCTATAAAATAAAGAACAAGCTGACAAACTGGCACAGAATAGACATTCCCACTCTAAAATTAAACAACTGAGGCACAACAAGGAATAACTGGAGTTAAGAAAGACAAAAAATCCATTAGGAGAACACTCAATTCTGCAGCACTGTGTCCAGCATCTGGAACTCATGATAGAATGGGCTGTGCTCCAAAAGGTTTAGGTAGCTCTAGCTCTAAGCTCTAGCTCTAGTTTAGACCCTCTAGCTCTGCAGTCTACAACACATGAAGTCTCTTTATTAGCCCAGCTCCATTTCATACCTGCTGCTTCCATCAGGGAAGGCTCCCTGCTCATGGCATGGATCTACATTGTAACTCAGGCTTCACCTTCCCAGCTTCGCACAATGGCCTCTGTCCCTGCCACACACTGCCTGTCTCCGTTACTTTCTGAAAGTGTTGCATCGCCTAGGACTACAAAGGTGGTACCACAGGATGACACTGTCATGTTATGTTTCCAAGCTCCAGACATGGTTCCTTTGTATCCCTTGGACCACAGCTGTGTGAGCTTTTATGTGCCAATCCTTTGGAATCACTTCCCTAGGCAGTTGTCTCCAAGAAGCAGCAAACCCCTTTAGTGTAGGCTTTCTTCCTTCAAATAAAATTGATCATCACAAGACAGAGCCTCCAACGTAAGAGTCTTTGCCTTAGGATGCCTTTTCTATTTCTCAGTGTAAAGCAAAAGTTTTCCCTTCAGTCTGATTTAACAATTACAGTTGCTTTCTCTGCTACCACAGGCTTCTTCCTGTGTGGAGTTTCCACTGTCAATACAGACTGTATCCCCTCAATCTGTGAACCAAAAAGACCCATCTTTCCTTAACTTGTTCATCAATAACTTTTATTATAGTGATAAGAAAAGTAGCTATACATTTCTAAATCACAAACAAGGTCATTTCTTGGTGTTTACTCTTTCAAGACTGTAGGTGTAGCTACAGTAAAGAAACCACAGAAATGACCACTCCATAGTTAGGAGGAAGGTGTTTACTGTAGGTAAGAGAGAGACAACAGCCAGAGGCATCTAGAAGAGTCCAGAGCAGAGATAAAATGAAGCAGACTGGCCATAGCCATGTCAAATTCATACATTTTATTATTTATTTATTTGAGGCAAGGTCTCACTCTGTCTGGCTTAGAACTCTCTATATAGACTAGGCTGGTCTTGAACTCACAGATATTGACCTGCTTTTGCCTCCTGCATGGATTAAGGATGTGTGCCACCATGCCCAGCTAATTCATAAATATTTTAAGAGTATCATTTATACTATTAAGTTTCCATTAGCAAATAAATAGAATGTCAGCCACTGTATAGCTTAAGTAGACTTTTGTAGGAAGCCCACCATCTGTGAGACAGCCTCTGTGCAATGGTTTCTATGGAACAATGAGTTTTAGGTGGAATTTAGAACCCAGCAGAATCCTTTGCTGTTGAGTACTTAGAGAATGCCCAATTTCCTCTGCCACTTCTGGCACTGGGAAACACTTCCTCAGCCTCATCATGGAGCAAGGAATGAACTTGCGGTCACAGTGTTTCTTCCCTACAGAAAAGAATTTTGGAAAAACAGGCAAAGACCACTTCCGGCAAAATAAGTACCCATTCTCGAGGGAACTTTATAACCTGATTTTTGGTGACAGAAAGGTACAGAGGTATTATTAAGTCTGGGCTTCTTGGACTGGGACATATGCTTTATTTAGGAGGAGGAGTTGGTATTTCCTCTAAATCTGTCAACAACACCTGTACCACAGCCAGACATTCCCTGAAAAAGGTTCTGACTCTTTTTTCTCTATGCATTACAAGCATATAAAATCAAACATGATTTCTAGTTCAGTAAAATCATGAATAAAGGTGATTGTTTTGGAGGAATAATATGCCAGAAAATCTTAAGGGACAAGAATACTTGCTTCTTCTTTAACCCAGATATCCCATATAGACAAATGAAAGTGAGGACCCTCCAGGCATGAGGGAACTTCTCTATGATGCACAATACACTATGATGTATTGTGAAATTTGTAACTATTTAAAGGTAATTATGGAGACACTAAAGCCTAATGTTGCTTATGGTCAAAGATGGCTGTAAATATTCCTCCCTTTTTCTTTTAGAAATTATTTTGATTATTTTTGAATCATGTATCCATGTATGAAGGGTTGATACACATGAGTACAGGTGCCTTCAGAGGCTGGTGGTGTCAGGTACCCTGGAGCTGGAGTTACAGGTGGTGAGAGCCTGCCAGTGTGATGTTAGGAACCTGTCTAAGTTAGGGTTTTACTGCTGTGAGCAGACGCCATGACCAAGGCAACTCTTACAAGGACAGCATTTAATTGGGGCTGGCTTACAGGTTCAGAGGTTCAGTCCATTATCATCAAGGCAGGAACATGGCAACATCCAGGCAGGAGTGGCATGAGAGGAACTGAGAGTTCTACATCTTCATCTGAAGGCTGCTAGCAGAATACTAGCTTCCAGGCAGCTAGGATGAGGGTCTTAAAGCCCACACCCACAGTGACACACCTACTCCAACAAGGCCACACCTTCTAATAATGCCACTCTCTGGGTCAAGCATATGTAAACCACCACAGAACCTAACTCAGATCCTCCATAAGGGCAGCATGTGTTCTTTTCCACAGCACCGTCTTTCCAGTACCCGGAAAGCTTATGTTTAAAGCTTTCTTTTCCTACAATTTTATTCTTCCCTCAGTACTAATCACATTTCTGGATTCTTTCTTCCATCACTGAATAAGGAATAGAAGTGGATATTTCGGGTCCAAGGTTGATTTTAGCATCTCTACTCTTTGCTAAAATGACTTCCAGCTTCTACTTGGCTGTTTCCATTAACTCAAACTATATGTCTTTTTCTTTTCAGTATTGAGGAATAAACCCATGAGCTTTAGCACTAAAGGTTTATAGTTTGTACTTGCACCGAATGTCCAGCTCAAAACTTTATATCTTCCTCTACATTCAAACTCACCTCTCCTCAAAAATAACCAAATGTCCGACTTCTATCTCTTAATGGAATCTGTAGTTTTGGTCCTCTTTACTCACATTTTTTTTTTTTTGCTTACTTTATATGTATGAAAATTTTGTCTGCACGTGTGTTTGTGTAGCACATATGTATCTGGTGCTCATGGAGCTCAAAAGAGGATGTCAGTTTTCCTGGGACTCAACTGGGTTGTGAGCCATCATGTAAGCTCTGGGACTTGAACCCCCATCCTCTTGAAGAATGGCATGTGTCTTGATTGCTGAGGCATTTCTCCAGCTCATTGGAGTTTGAGGGAACCGGCCACACTACATCTGAAGCCAGAAAGCAGAGGGAGATGGTGCTGCTGGCCAGCTAATTCTCTTTTCTTTATCTAGCCCAGTACCTGAGCCTAGGGAATGGTGCCTTCCTCTTTTAGGGTGCATCTTCTTACTTCAATTAACCTAGTCAAGCAGGCCCTCCCAGACATGGCCAGAGGTTAGCCAAATCTTGTGTTCCCTCATAGGTGTACCCAGAGGCTAACTGCCCAGGTGATTCTAGACCCTGTCCAGTTGGTAATCACCAGTAACCATCACAACTAGATATTAAAAGTGTTTGCTTTTATCAGGAACATTTGACTTCCCTTTGTACTTAGCATCACAGCAACGCTTAATAGAAAGAGAAAAAGAGAGAATGGACACTTGACATAGTTCTTTGGTGTTAGCCATGGAAAGGTTTTAAATGTGTATTTTGGAATTATCTCTCAGTGGGTTCAAAATAATTACTTTTGGTGTCAGAGAGTCTTCTGATTACATGCTTTTATTTTATGTAGTATACCCAAAGCTAACAGAATATGAATTGGGATTACAGAGACATAAGCAGGGAGAGTAGGAACCAGTAGGCAGGCTGCCTTTAGGACTGGCAGAGTTGGAACTGGTCCTCCATCCCGGCCACTGCTGATAGGACATAGAAAAATAACATATAAAAGTAATAAAATTCTCATAACAAGAATGTTAGCAGACTGCCTTTACAATGTCATTTTATTAAATTGTCACTGGGGAACACACTGTCCTCTGTTCAGGGTAACAGTCTTGTAAATAAAAGGATGTTAAAATGGGGCTGGGAAGGTGGCTCGGTAGAGAAAGCACTTGCAATACAAGCCTACAGACTCGAGGTCAAATCTTATCTGTATGGTGTACAGGGGGGGGGGGGTGGGGATCCTGGGAAGTGTGGGGGCTCGCCATCCTGGCCTATGCTAGGGCAAGCAACAAGACAGAAACCCTGTGTCAAACAAGGACTAGTATTCAAGACACAGAGAGAGAGAGAGAGAGAGAGAGAGAGAGAGAGAGAGAGAGATCACAATATACTATATATACATATAAAATAAAAAAGATGACAACCTGCTACCATTTCAAAAAAGATAGAAAGAAACTCAAGGGCAATTTTAACAAAGATTGAAAGAAAGAAACAACAAGGTGAACAAGCTGGAGGTGAAATTACAGGCATTTGTGAGAAGCTTGATGTGTGTGCTGAGAACTAAACCTAGCTCCTCTAAAGGAGCAGCATGTGTTCCTAACTGCTGCCCACTTCAGCCCTTCCCTCCCATCCTCTTAGTGATCCTGGAAACTCTGGGGAGCCCCACATTACCAAGGAAATTAGTGGTTCCTTTGGGGGTTGTTACTCCCGTCAATAAAATGTAATAAGAAACTTGAAGATGATTTTATTATGAGTTTGGGAGAAAGTAACAGGACAGTCAGCTATACACCTCATCAGTTGCAGGGAAGAGTGTCTTAGTCAGTGTTCTACTACTGTGAAGAGATACCATAACCACCACAACTCATAAAAGAAAGCATTTAATTGGGGCTTGTGGTTTCAGAGGTTTAGTTCATTATCATCATGGCAGGAAATATGGTGGTACCCAGGCAGACATGGTACTAGAAAGGTAGCTGCGACATCTGAAAGCCCTCCTGAATGCCACACTTCACCAACAAGGACACACCTATTCTAACAAATACTGACACCCCCTAAGCATTCAAGTCTATGAGTCTACGGAGGCCATTCTTATTCAAATCACTATATATTCTAGCCACCACAGGCTTGTAGCCATATCATAATGCAAACGCATTCAGTCCGTTCTCAAAAGTCCACCTTGTCTATGGCAGTCTCAACACTGTTTAAAAGTCCAAAGCTCAAAGTCTCTTCTGAGACTCAAGGTAGTCTCTTAACTGCAACCCACCCCCTCGCTCCTGGGAAAATCAAAATAAGAAATAACATACATATCACATACTTCCCACATACAATGACACAGGATATACATTACCATTACAAAGCAGGGGGTTGGAAGGGAGCATAATGTGGAAATACGGGACCAAAGCAAGGCTAAAACTCAGCAGGGCAAACTCCCAACATCTCCATGTTGGAGGTCAGAGAGATCTTCAGAACGTTAACTCCTCTCAGCTTTGTTGACAACAACACATGTCTCTTTCTCAGGCTGTTTGTTTCCACATCCTGTTAGCAGGTTTTCTTGACAGGTATGCCATGACTCTGGGATCTCCAGAATCTTGGGGTCTCCAGTGAAATCCAGGCTTCACTTTTATAGCTTTACACAATGGCCTCTCTGGGCCTCCAAGCAGGGACACCCCTGCCACATGCCTCAGAAGCTTTCCTAAGCTGCAGATGGAGATTCCTCAACCCCTTTCTTATATTCTTGACTGTAAAGCCAGAGCCACATGACTGAAGCTGTCAGCTCTCTGGTTGAATGGGGTCCTCTCTTTCAATAACCATTGCATCAGATTTCTATTGTTAGTTTCCTTCACTGCTTGAGTGTTTCCTTTTTACAAACTGGAAGCTTAGCTGGTTGGGGTCTTGCCCTGAGCCCACCACTCCGTTTATTCCGTTTAGCACCCAGCTTTTCTTTAAACTTTTCATCTTTTTGAGCACAGGACGGACGTAGCTCCATTCCACTTCGCAGTGCTTTTCTCCTCGAACTGTACATTTTGTAGTTTTCCTTGCTCACCTTGCTCCTTTTCATTATAGTTCTACAGAAGAGTGACGAGACCACATGACAGAGGCAATACTAGGCTGTCTCCAAGTCTCTTCTGTGAAACCCTTTTAGGTCACTTACTAATATTCTTCTCCTTTGAACCCTCTTGAGGTAGGACATCATCAGGCCTATCACAGCAATACCTGACTCCTGGTACTAACTTCTCTCTCTCTCTCTCTCAATAATATTTTGTTTGTCTGCGTTGTTTTGCTTTTTAAGATTTATTTATTTATTTTATGTATATGAGTACACCATTGCTCCCTTCAGACACAGCAGGACAGGGCATCAGATCCCATCACAGATCATTGTGAGCCACCATGTGGTTGCTGAGAGTTGAACTCAGGACCTCTAGAAGAGCAGTTGGTACTTTTAACCTCTGAGCCATCTTTCCAGCCTCTAACTTCTCTTTTCTACTTAGTGATTTATTGCTGTGAGGAGACACTATGACTATGAGAACTCTTATAAAGGAAAGCATTTAATTGGGCTTGCTTACAGTTTCATAGGTTTAGTTTATTATTGGAGTGGCAAGAAGCATGGCAGTACACAGGCAGAAGGGGTACCAGAGAAATAGCTGAGAGTTCTACACCTGGAACCACAGGCAGTGGGGGGAGGGGATAGAGGGAGGGAGGAGAGAGAGAGAGAGAGAGAGAGAGAGAGAGAGAGAGAGAGAGAGGAGATAGGCTTGGGCTTCTGAAACCTCCAAGTCCACACTTCCTCCAAGGCCACACCTACTCCAGCAAGTAGTGCCACACCCTGAGTATTCTAATCTGTGAGCCTATGGGGGCCATTCTTATCAGACCACCTCCAGAAGAGGGAGTTAGAGAGGAGGAAGTGAGCCCTGCCTTTTGAGTTAGGAATGGAGGTCAGCAAGCAGCCATAAGGCAAAAGGAGGGTAGCTTCACAGAAAGAAAAGCCCAAGTGCAAGACAAACCATGTGTTGTAGGCTTTGGCCAGTTTCTGACAGGCAGACGTAGAAAAGAACAAGGAAGTTATGCTTTTCTGAATTAGTTCTTAGAAAACGAACAGACTTAGAGTTGCATGGTGGCAGCTCCACAAGGGATTCTTTGAAGGTAGTTGTTTCTGGCAGGGCAACATGATCTCATAATGAAGTAACTATTATTTCTAGCTCTTCAGCATGAACCAGCTTTCTTGAGGAATAGCCTCTTGGCCAGGTTTGACTGGCCCAGATGAATTAATTCTTAAGTGATGAGATGACAGATGAAATGCTCTAATCTTTAGAGTGGATCAGAATGTTTTGCCTCTAGTCAAGGCCTGAGGTATTCTGCTCTTTTGGTTAGGCCTTAAGGAGTGACAAATCTAATGTTTATCTTTCTAGTGGTACCAGAGAAATAGCCAGGGGATCCAAAGCTTCAAATACCTTCAAGGTTACTGTAACTGTCCCCACACTGGGCATAATCCAAAATCATTTAGGAACCAGATCACAGATTTGGAGCCCACCAACACTTCTGATATTTCTGGCCTCTGGGTAGGACAGAACCAAGGGCATTTCTGAATTCCAACTTAGAAGAAAATTGTTCATTTTGGGGTCCTCTTACTCTTAGCAATCTACCCCATTTCTATTTCCTCTCCTTATGATTGACGCATTTTTAAGTGTATCATGTCCCTTAAAGTTTCTGAAGCAGACAGCTTCCCAAGGAGCATTTTCATGTCCAAGTAACTGGCTAACCTATTTTAATTAACCCTTGAAGGGGATAATAGCTTGTTTTTGTTCAGTACAAGCAAACCTCAGCAAGATAGCAATCCCAAGACTGTTCAGACTATCACGTCTCCACCCAGGGTCAGAGGTCAATACAGATCCCATTTTTACAACAACAGCAACAACACAACAACAACAATAATAGTAATAAATTTAAAATCATGTAACAGAGTAGAATGAGAAGAGCTAAAGAATAAAAACCACAGATCTATAAAATACCAAGAAGAAATAACCTTCCTTTAACGAACCCTAGCAAAACCCTACTACCTCCATTTCCCTTTCCAAGTAATAATTTAAATATTAAGCAGAGGCAATTATAGAACAGCTGCAAAAAGCAAGAGGACACATCAGAGTTTATTGGTATGATGGAAATGTAGGGGTGTTTGTTTGTTTGTTTGTTGAGACAGGGTTTCTTTGTTTAACAGAGTCCTGGCTGTCCTGGACTCACTTTGCAGACCAGGCTGGTTTTGAAATCAGAGATCTGCCTGCCTCTCCCTCCCACTGTGACACCACTGCATGAAATGTAGTTTGTTTTGATGCCAAATAAACACCTGGGCTTTAGCAATGATGCTGGAGCAGGCTGTAGCGAGTGTCACTGGTTTAAATGGGAAGCTCTCGAGTTGAGTTCAGCTGTAGAGGCCAAAGAGGCAAATCTAGGCCCAGATGAAGGGATGGATGGATGGTACAGATGAAAGAATAGAAAGGTGAGCAGCTGACCAAACCTCATCAACAGCGATGACTTAACTGAGTTGAAGCCTCAGGGGCAGTCAAGTGTTCTTAGCCTATCAGGATGGTCAGATGACAGATTGGTAGGGGCTGTTGCCACCACAGTGCTAGATGACTCTCTCTTTATGGAGTCCAGGTGAGGAAGCTGCACCCTTTTCTTGGTCTTATGTGCCCACCACGTTCTTGTGCCTGGTTTCCCAAACACAATTGTAACAATCCCTTGTGCTGTTACATTTACCCTGATAAATTCATAGGTTGCCACCCCTTTCTACTCCAAGCTATAAGGCATTTATCAGTTGTGCTGAGAGTGGAGCTGGACACATGATACCATTCGTGTCCCCTCTGGTGCAGGCACCCCTCATCCTTAAAATCGAGTCAAAAGCTCGTCTCTCAAAAGCTAAAAAAGCTACTTTTACAGAAAATGAAGCAGATAGAGCAGGACATATCCTGACCATAACTTTCTAACCATTCAAAAAATGGATTAAAATAACTAACATAAATATGTTATCTTTATCGCATCTCTCCTACCAACTTATCTTTTCCTCTTAAATCTTCTCTGCGTGGACTCCATTAACTACTGTAGTCTTACTTCTGGTAAGGTTACTGCCACCATTACGGACATACCCTCACTACATGGACAAATCTCGTAGTATTTCTCTTAAAGGCTTCTGCACCAGCTGAAGGGCAACCTGGAGGCAGTGTCTAGTGTCTCCTGTCATGCGAAGCAATTCTCCACTCTTGTCAGTGGCTCCTAGGGCCTCAGCTGCAGCTAGCTTTGCTTCTCCTATTTTTCCAACTGCGCACTTGACTCCACAGTGTGGGCTTGCCCGTGCCTCGCCATAGTGACACCATGTCCCCTACAAAGCGACGCAATTCTGTGGCAGGTCCTGTCATTCGCCTCATTTCCTCCTCCCAGGAGTCTTCCTAATGCCGGCCTTCCTTCGGTCACATGACAGGAAACGCGACTCCCCGACGTCAAGACGTCTGCTCCCCCTCCATGTCGCCGGGCGCACCGCACGCCAAAAGCACAGGCAGAGCGCTCGCGGTGCTCTACGAGCAATCCGGTTGGAGAGCGTGTGCACGGCCCGGAGCGGGTTCCCGGATGTCGGCCTCCCGCAAGCCCCGCCCCGCCCCGCCCCGCGCTCGCTCCGCCCTCTGCGCGCCCTGTTCCGTGCCTTGAGGTTGCGGTCAGCGCGAGCCGCTGCAGCGAGTCGGGGCCGCCTGTGAGCGCGAGGCTGCAACCCTCTCCTCCCGCCGACGCATCTCTAACCCGGACTCCACCCGCCTCGCTCCGGGCCCAGGCCCCGTTGCACCCCGCCCGGCGCCAGATAGCAAAGCCGCCGTCGCCGCGTCCCGAGGAACCTATAGCCGCCGCCAGCGCCGCCCGCCGAGCAAGATGGTGAGACCTCGGCTCCCGGGTCGGGCGAGGGAGGGCCCGGGGCGTCCTCCGGTGTAGAAAATTCCAGAGGCCTGGCGGGGGCAGGTGCGGGGTTTCAAGTCCTCGGCCACTTGCGCGCCCCCCGGCCCTGCGCGCTCCCGAGCCTCTGCAAGCTGCAAGGCCCTTGCAAGTCCTCCCAGCCTCGGCGCGCAAGGCTGCAAGCTGCAAGGCCCCTTGCGAGTCCCGGCCTCGGCGCGCCCCTGGTCCCCTGCAAATGCAGGACGTCTCTGCGCCCCCCCCCGCAAACCGCTGGGCTTCCGCGCGCCCCGAGAGTCGCCGCCCCCGCCCTCGCGCGACCCTGGGCCTCCCGGCGCCCACAGCGCCGCCGCCCCCGGGCTCTTAAGCCCGTGGGCCTCCGCGCAACCCCGGCCCTGCTGCCTGGTTTGCTCGCTCGGCCTTTTCTGAACCCCTGTCCCGAGGGGCTGAGCCCTGACTACCCTCCTCCACGTGGAACCCACTTTCCGCCCCCAGATGGGTTTCCAGGTTGGGTTTTCTGAAATCCGGTGGAAATGATAGTGTGCGGCAAATGGCGCTTTATGTAAGACCCACTTCTCCAGAGTTGGGCTTCCTCCCACTCACTCCGCATTTTCCAGCAGCGAGCCTTGGCAGGGATCCTTCCACTCTCTTGCCTTCGCTCGTTCTCGTATTTATCTCGCTGCTGATTTCAACCTTAGGTGCTTTTTTATTTTTCGTAGCCGCTTTTCTCTGCGTTAGTGAACATGAAAGCGCCAGCGTGTATATTTGTTAAGACACAGGGCAGCTTGGTCCTGGAGGGATGCTTACACTGGTTTGTTAATGTTTTCTTAGTATTTTTGTTTCTGTTTTTCCGGTGTGTGTGGTAGTTGTTTTTGACCGATGGCGATTTAAATTTTCCCTTCCTTACTTTTCTATTAATCCGTAGGTGAATTCACCATGTAGTGTTTCTGGCTGACGCTAGGGGTGTGCCTCCTGCCTGTCACCATAGCCAAGAAATCTATGACGCCTTTAGCTTGTTACCTTACTGGTTCTGTAGCTCCACTTGGCCTCTGTTTCGGCTTTGCAATCGAGAATTGTGTTAGCGAAAAATGTAGTCGTACGGCGCATTATATGTCAGTTACTCAAACACGGTACTGGATTGCAACACTTCTTGTAAATCTTTTCAGTACATAGCAAAGAATTTCAGGCAGATTTGGGATACTTCTACACCCTTTAATTGTACAATACCCCTCGCGTGTAAGATTTAATTAAATGTTTCAAATGTCGATTGTTTATTGCAATTGAAAACAAATTAGGTGGTGGTGGTTAGAGAAAGTGAGATTAAAATATTCAAGTAAATCAGCTTTCATTTAAAGTATCGGGCTTACTGGCGTCGTTAAGAAGCAGCTTTAATAAATGGTTCGTGATTTTGGAATGTAGAGGAATTTTTATCTTAATTTGGGAAGCTGTTCAGATGATTTGGCTCCTTGAAGGTTATAAAACTTAGCCTTTTCCAGACCATTAAAGAGCATTTAGAAGGATCATACCGGTTCTTAAAACAGTTGTAATACTTTGAAGTTAGGGCTTGCACTTACTATTTGTTTGTTTTGAGGATGTTTTTCTCTGTAGCCCGGGCTACCCAGGAGCTCATTGGCTGGCCCTGCTTCAGTTTCGTCTCCGAGATGTGTACCATCACCTTGTATCAAGAGTGACGGATGAAAAGGCCAAGTTGTTCAAAATAGACCTCTCTTCGGTCCTCAACGCTCATGGGTTGTTACTTTTGTAGCAACACAGTAACTGAAGCTAAGAAATACAACAGGATTTGGGGGCTGACAAGATGGCTTTGGGGGCTTAATGGAACTTTGTATATGCTTATTTGAAGATCGCTGTCCATTGCAGTGATTTTTTTTTTTTAAGTATTTTAAGTTTTAACTGTGTATATATGGAGAACGGGTGTGTGTACAAGAGTACCGGTGCTTTAGGGGACCAGAAGAGGGCCAGATCCTCTGGATTCTGAGTTACATGTAACCTGGGTGCCGGGAACCAAACCTAGTTTCCATGGTGCTTGCTCTTAACCACTGAGCCTGCGTTTGCGCGCGCGCTCTCTCTCCCTCCCCCTCTCTCTCTCCCTCTCTCTCTCTCTCACCCTCTCTCTCGCCTAATTTGTACCGTTGTTCTTTACCACAACTGTTCCTCAGACCATTAACTTTTTTGTTGTTACTGTTTATTGAGACATGGTATCTCTGTGTAGCTCTAGCTGTCCTGAGCCAGATTGGCCTTGAACTTACATACGTCCACTTGCCTTTGCCTCATGAGTGCTGGGACTAAAGGCATTCACCACCACCGTTGGGCAGCCATTGACTCTTAATTTCCTTATCTTTTTGTGACTCTTTCCTAGTCATACTATTTTAAGATTCGTTTTATATTATCTAACAGGTCATTGTTTTCTTGGTGTGTGTGTGGGGGGGGGGTTTGAACTCCCGGATTCCTTTGAAACTTTCCCAATTCACATTTGCCATGTTCTCCATCTTCCCAGTTCTGCCGTGACATAGGGACAGTCGTGGTGTGATCTGCACCATATTGGTTTGGAAGTATCAAGATTATGTGCATAACTTGATTTGGCCATATGGAACACTGATTAACTGAAAATATGTTGGGCTTCAGAGTGATCTGGGTAATTTTTTCTAAGCTAAGCATGCATTTCTGGAAAAGTTCATTACCTTCAGAAAAGCTAATTCCTAGTGGGTACCACAGAATTGTTAGATTCTCATAATAGATAGTAGTTTTAATTTGTCTGATTAATGTAAATGGGAAAGTAAACGAATGGGGGTAGCGGTGCGCGCGCGCGTGTGTGTGTGTGTGTGTGTGTGTGTGTGTCTGCATGTATGCTCATTCCCGGGCTCATAGAGGCCAGGTGAATGTTGGGCGCCTTCCTCGGTGCTCACCACCTTACATTTTTTTGAAACAGGTTCCCTCACTGAACCTGGAACTTCTGATTGATCTTTGCTATCCATTGAATTCCAGGGATCCTCCTGCCTCTCTGTCCCCAGCACTGACATTACAGTGTTTTCTGCTTCATCTGGCCGTTTGCATGAATTCACATGGTGTGAGAGAATGGATATCTGAAATTTGTCTTTGGACTGGCATGAGACTTCACTCCACCATACACACAAATGAACAAAAGTCAGTGTGGTGTATTTCCTTGTGGATATGTATATGAGCATTATCTTACGGCAATTTTAAATTTCAGAGAGATTTTAGGCATTTTTAGCTTTTTATTAAAGTTTCAATTTTCATGAACTATGCCAGCAGAGCTAAAATTTATACACATTTGGAGGAAACAGTTTCTTCTCTCATTTTTTTCCCATTGTGGATGAGAAACTTAAAATGGATCAGGATATGAGATACAGAAACCATGAGAGGGATGGGCAGGATGGAAGGCCTAAGTATCTGCTACAGACAGTGAAACAGGATGAGTAAGTCAGGAGAATTAAGCAAGGCTGACTGTGGACATTAGTCTGGGTAAAGCAGTGGGGATTCATTCATACCAAAAACACTTGTAGACTTTGTTAGTCACTGCTTACTGTTCTCTTTGTTTCAGAGGATATTATAATCGTTTTTCTTGTCTTGACAGTAGTTGTGAAATAGAATGGGATGAGTGTCGTGAACGGTGTGGACCAAAGCCTGACAGAAATTGAGCAGAGAACACCATGGTGTTCCATGCTGTTCCATGGAACATGGTTCCATGCTTCCATGCTGGAAGTTAACGGAGGCTTTGTGAGTAGAGATTTGTGCTAGGTCTGAAGGGTTATCAGGCTGCAGATGAGACGAGGGCACCCGGAGAGGTCTTGTAGCTGGAAGGCAGGAAGAGTCTGTGTTTAGAGTAGTTAGTGGTTCTCAAATGTGGGTCTGAAAACAGCAGGGCCACTAATTTGGAAGATTGGTGTATCCCACCCTACATAGCCTGGCAATGAGCCAAGCAGTTCAGTTTTTTTTTTTTTTTTTTTTTTTTTTAAATAGGTCTTCTGGTGATTGTGATGCTAAAACTTGAGGGCCACAGCTTAGACCGTTACTTATCTAAATTGTAGCTGGGTCTGATAATCTACTTAGCACTAACAATGTAAACAGTGACAGCATGATTATGATCTCTAAGCAGAGTCAAGGTGAGTAAACAAGACAGTGATTATGGGGTACTGTGCCTGCTTTAGCAAACTAAATGTGGGGTGCTTGTAAGAGCAAGTGGGGGTGGGGGCAAGTTTAATTCAGATTGGGGTGCGAGTCACAGCCTGCTGGAAGACTCGGAGCTGTCTTCAAAGGATGAGTGGGCAGTCATAGAGGCATGAACATAGAAAACTGTTCAGGGGCCGGAAGTTCAGGACTAACATGGTTTTCTTAGGATTTTTTGATTTTATAGGAGTACTTTTGTTAGCCATATGTTAAATGTTAACTACTTGTGTTAACAATTGTTTGTTTCACTCCAGTAGAGTGTTCAACAAGTTACTTATAAAATAGACTTGTGGTAAATGGTTTTTTCTTGGCTGTAGGCAGGCTAGGGTGGATCACAGTATTCACTAGATTAGATTGTTAAATATATTTTTGAGATTTATTATACTTTCAACTTATGTACAGTGGAGTTTATCAGTCAGCTAACTCCATTGTTTTAAGCATTATTGTCATTTTCAAGCAGAAGAATGACATTTTTAAGAGAGATTACTTTGTAGTTTGGTTATTTTAATAAGAGGTAAATCTAGATGTGGGGATTAACTGAGAAATAATTACATTAAAACTGGAGCAGCTACTTTGCAAGTCAGCCTGGAGGTCCTCAGAAGAGTTAAAGGTAGCAATGCCCAGTGAGTAACGGTGTGTGCTGCTTCAAGATGCAAGCCTGAAGCCTGAGTTCCGTTTCATTGTAAAGGAGAGAGCCATCTCTACAACGCTGTTCTCTGACCTGCACATGTGCATGGTAGCATACACACAGATAACACTAAAAATTAGATAGAATTACTCTATGATGTACACTTAAGAGTGTACACATAACAGAATCTAAGGCAGCATGCTGTAAAGATTCTTATGTATATTTGTTGCAGCATCTGTCACCATAGTGAATGTGCAGTGGCACTATCCTGTATGTTGGTCAGCGGTTGGATGAGTAACAAAATGGAGCATGTCCATTTCATCTACACACAACGAAGTTTTATTCAGCAGTAAAGGAGAATGGAATCGTCATCTGTAGGAAAGTGGATAGAATTGGAGCTTCCCATGTCGTACTAACAGCTAGATTTAGACAAGTATCTTACATAGGTGGAACACAGATTTAAATCAGTGGTTCTCAGCCTTCCTCCGGCAACCCTTTATTTCATGTTGTGATGACCCCGGTCATAAAATGCTACTTCACAATTTTGGTACTGTTATGAATTGTAGTGTAGATATATTCGACCCCTGTGAAAGGATCATGTGACTCCAAGGGGTCTCGACCTACAGGTTGAGAAACACTGGTTTCAGTGACTTCATACAATATGTACCATGAAAGTAGAAGGCACACAGTTTGGGAGGGGGAGGGGATCAGCAAGAATTGGATAAGGTGAGAAAAGTACATGAGCAGGTATTACAAGATTCTCCATGCAACCGAAAAAAGTAATCCATAAAAAGTGACTTAAAAGTAGTTCATTTGAGAAGGGCCTTGGTTAGGGTTACTACGGTTGTGATGGAACTCCATGACACAAACTAACTTGGAGAAAGGATTTATTTTGAGTGTACTTCTGCTTCACTGTACTGTTGAGGGAAGTCAGGACAGGGCAGAAACCTGGGGACAGGAGCTAATAACAGGCCACCGAGCGGTGCTGCTTACCAGCTTGCTCCTCGCGGCTTGCTGCCGCACCCAGGACCTCCTACCCAGAAGTGACAATACTCCAAATGGACTGTGCCCTCCCACATCTGTCACTGATTGAGAAAATGTCCTACAGTCAGTCTTGCTTGCCTACATCTTATGGAGACATTCTTCTCATTTGAGGCTCCCTCCTCTCAGAAGTCTACCTGGTTAGCATCAGAGTCCAAGGCCGAGTCTCGTTAGAAACAGGTAGAAGTGCAGTTGAGCACGTCTGTCATCCCAAGGCAGATTCTTGACATTCTGAATGTTGACATTGAATTACTCTCTTCTAAAATGCAGCGGTAGGATCTGCAGACTAGACATCCCCATTTCAAGCTTTGTGGCTTCCATAGTTTATCTCATTTCAGTTCTGTCCAGATTCCATGAAATCCCAGAACATTGTGTTCTTTGTAACACAGATGGTTATTTGCTCTGGTTTCTAGTACCTTTTCATTTGTCTTTCAGACCTCACCAGAATGGCTTTATCTGGGTGCATTTCTTTCTTATATTTTGTATTGTAAGGCCAGAAGACGGCCTCAGCACTGGTGTGGTTGCTGGGAACTGAACTTGGGTCTGTTGTCAAGCATGCTGAGCCATCTCTCCAGTCTAACTTTGCATATTTCTACCAGCATTCTGGTTAGGACCACTTGATCACTGGGAAGTGTTAACTTTGCTTACAGCTCTCTGAGCCTTCACCTACTATAATGAGGTTAATCTATTCCTGAAGGTGGCTTCTTATCTAATGTCTTTTTAAGGTCTTTTGTAATACTGCAATGACAGTTTGAGCCAGGTTTAGGAGGGAACATCAAAGCATAGTATTGTGTTTTGTATGCAGATGTTTCTCTGAGGTAGTGCTGGTCTGAAATGGTTTTGTGTGTCTGGTGGCAGTACTGTAGTTATTAGCATGGGGTAGAAGTTGGGAAAGATGAGAATTTGGAATCTGGCTCTGGCCTTTTTTTTTTTTTTTTTTAAATTGTGATCCTGAATAAATATCATATGCAGGTTAGACTTTATCTAAAATAGGAAAGAACTCTACTTCCAGTAGAGTCGGTGTACATTGTCTGGGAATCTAGTAGGCAGTCACTTAATGTATTTGGCTCCTCATTCTTTGTACTATTGAACCTTCCTGGAAGCGCTTAAGAGTTCTGTCCTGCCGGGCAGTGGTGGTGCACACCTTTAATCCTAGCACTCAGGAGGCAGAGGCAGGCAGATCTGTTGGTTTGAGGCCAGCCTGGTCTATAGAGTGAGTTCCAGGACAGCCAGGGCTACACAGAGAAACCCTGTCTCAGAAAAAAAAAAGAGTTCTGTCCGCCTGGCTTCTGTGACTAGTTTTTCTAGCTGCTGTTTTACCACCCTGACCACCATCAGTATTTGTTTCTAGATTTTCATCTGTTGTTTGGTCCAAAATTCTTTTGTATTGCGGTCCCATTTTTAAATCCCAAATATTATAAAGTGACAAATCTTAAACATAAAGACTCCAGAATTACTTTCAGTGGTGGTGGCGGTGGTTATTATTATTAATGCTCATTCTTAATGTGAAATGGTTTGGTCAAGGCTTTTTCTCCATGTCATTACTTTCTAAGCTACTAGGCAGTTCACACCATACATGTCTGGAACATAGATTGGCTTAATACTGTCTATAGACAAGGGAATGAATGACATTGTCATTGTAGTGATTTTTTTTTTCCTCACCAAGAATGGCAGCTGAATCCAGGATACACCAAAATACCTGAAAACAGCAAACTACAGAAGAATGTGTGACCACGTTGAATACAGAAGAACACAGTGTACTGTTTGTTTGGTCTACTTTCTTCCTTGTGACTCAGCCTCTGTGTCAGAAGAATTTACCTCACAATTCCCGTAGACACTGCAGATCTACTCCATGTTCCCATACTTAGCTTCAGGTGCCCCTCACACCCCTTCAGTTATTTATGTGTGCCTTTTCAAAGCTATCCGTGGGATTTATTATCCAGCACAACTGTTAACTGTTAGGATTTGGGTCTTATTAGCACTTTAGCTGTAGAGTGAAAGATTCTGAGTGGCGGCTTTAGGGTTTGGGGCCGTGGGGTGAGGAGTATAGGTTACAATAACAAATTATCCTATAATTTAGATCTGCTCTTTAATCCATCGTCTCTGTCACAGTTGGTCTTGTACTGTTCTGAAGCCAGTGCTTAGCTTCTTTCTTCTCTGTTTATTGTGTTACCACGGTAGTGCTGGAAAGGAAGGCTGATGTCTTTCTATGTTCAATTAAAAGGTCCTGCTTCCCTTCCAGATCTAAACTTCAGACTCCTTGTGTAGTGCGTATGTTCTGATCCTTAGTTTCTTGACATTCTGATTTTTAACCAACTCAGTTTCCCAAACACCTCATCCCTTTTCACTTCTTGGTGCTTTGTTTGTACTATATTCTGTGCCAGTGACATTTTATGAAAACTATTCGGTTCCCCGGGACTGTTAATGATCAGCTGTTTGTTAAGTCACTTTCGCTCTAGCCTTTCCTAAGTTCTGGGTTCTTCTAGGGCAAAGGGCATTTTTATAAATCTAGTCCCATGTAATATTTTCTTCTCATGTAAATCAGAGACGCAAGGGAGCAAATTACCTGTGTTTTCTCTGGTTAGGCTTGCTTATGCAGCTGCTGGATGGAAATGCCTCCACAGCCTTCGGTCTGTTTGTTAGGCCCTGGGAAAGCTGCCCCAGAGGGAAGTGCTCGATTCTGAAAGTTAGAGAAGGCTTTGCTGACTGATTATTGGGGATTTGAATGGGGAGTTGTATGTAAGAGTGTTGTTTTATTTGTAAGTAGTAAGCTTTTCTCAGTTTTAAGGAAACGCAAACTATGAATAGTGATTGCTTTTCACTTAAGCTATTTTTGCACTTTCTACACAGTCTCGGAACAACTGATGAACTAGTATAAATCTCAGTCTTTGATTTCATTGAGCAAGCATGGTAATATTCACTTACTACATAGAGCAAGCAATGCCAAGTACAAAGATGGGGTGGGGGGAAGGACGACAGTGCTAGGGAAGTTCACAGCATTTAGGAGTCAAAGTATTAATAAAGAGAAAACCACTGCTGTGGTAGATCTGTCATAAGGCGATGTCTCTGCTTGCCCAGTCGGGCATGTAGCTTCCACATGTAGCGATTTGTGAATTTTGCTACATTGACTCTTGTCACATTACTCATGCAGTCTGTAACTTCACATAGTCCTTTAAGTGCTGAAAAAACTCTTCACTCTGTCACACAGCCTTACTCAATTTCAGGCATACTCTGTAATGTACATATGCTGCCAGCCTTGGGCTTGTTTTCTTTTGTTTTTCCTCTCTCCCTTTAGAGCTGTAAAATACCCACTTGGTGACTTAGGGGTGTGTGTGTGTGTGTGTGTGTGTGTGTGTGTGTATCTATGTGGGTGGGTGTGGGTGTCAGATTACCTAATGTATCTGATGAACTGCAGAACATTTTACATTTTTTTAAAAGAGAACCCAATTACTGAAAAGCAGTATATAACACTGTGAGGTTTAGTTTCCATAATCTGATCTTCTGTCTGTCTGTCTTTATGTTGACATTTACATGTATCTTAGTTACTTTTCCCGTTCTTGATAAAATTCCTTAACAGAAGCATCATAATGGAGTCTGGGTTTTTTGGCTCACAGGTAGAGTCCATCTTTCTAGAAGTCAAGCACAGGAAGTCTGCTCAGGAGAGAGTGACAGTGCTTGAGCACAGTCAGCTCTTCCTTTCATGTAACCTGGTACCTAAGCCTAGGAAGTGACGGCCCCCACCTTTAGGAGGTCTTCCTTACTCATTTAATCTAATCAAGGGAATTCTTCAATCAGCGGGTGGTCTCCTAGGTGATTCCAGGCCAGTCAACAGTCAACATTAGCGTTTCACACACAGTATGTGTGTACTTGTGGAGGCCAGAGGTTGACATTGAGTCTTTGCCTGGATTGCACTACACCTTAAGGTGTTGAGCATGGGGTCTCTCCATTGAACACAGAGCCTCCCTACCGGGCAAGAGCTTTTCACCCACAGAGTCATCCTTTCAATCTGTTTTTACCTCTGTGCAGCCCTGTGTCTGCACTGATTATTAGAGTAGAAAATGTGTCAGTTCAGTATTTTTGGTTACAAGTATCAAGGTGGCTTAAACAGTAAGGGATGTCACAGAATAAGAAACTCAGAGCCACGGAGTTACAGTGTGGTTTGTTTGCCTCTTTTGAAGGCGTAGACCGTGTCTCCCAAGCTCTTCTGCCAGGAGAGATTCACTACTCTCTCAGACACTAAAGTATGGGAAATTTATTTCCTCTACTGTTTTGTCTTTGCAAAACCTGTGCTGCAGTTCTTACAGTAGGCTTTCCCTTTTGGTCTCTTGTTTTTCCCTGGCTCTTTTACACAAAAAGACCCAGTTTCTATTCTGAAGGTCAAGTTCTTATAACCTGGCCCTAGCTTATTTCATATCACTGAAGGCTAGTCCTGAAAGCATTGGCAGTTACCTCTTTCCTACTGTGCTTGATGATCTGAATGGAGCTCACTGATTACTGCTGAGCTTACAGGGAAAACTGCATTTGCCTTTCAGTGTCTTACTGTGTTTCATCCTCCTCAGGCATGTGCTGTCCATCCCTCTGTGGTCACCCTCATTAAAATGCTGGATCAAAGAGACCAGCTTGACAAGCATGTGAAAATTTTGGTGGTGGAAGTGTAAATGTTGTAATCGTTTGGGAAACAGCTCGTCAGATGCTAAACATATAATCACTATGTGGTCTGTAAGTTCCAGTTTATATGTAGTAGTCTTTTGTTCCTCTGCAACTGGCTTTAGCAAAGGATTCTTACGGTGAATTATGTTACGTGAACCAGAATGATAGCTGGGCATGATGGTTTATGTCTATAATAATTTAAGCATTTCAGAGGCTGGACAAGTTTGTGAATTTGATGCCAGCTTGGTCAAGATTCTCTCAGAAAACCAAAAAAAAAAATCAGTTTTTTGTTTGTTTTTTTTTTAAATTGTTGAACAGTTTTGTTATTGGATATGCCACTTTATTTATTCATTGGTCAGGCCTTCCCTTGTCTTCTCTCTAAGAGTAATAAAGAAGAAAATTTGTTCATGAATGTTCGTAATAACATTATTCAGTGTAGGCAAGAAATGGAAACAGTCCAGATGTCTATTTTGACAGATGAGTGGATAAATACAATGTGATATAGCCATATAATGAAATATTACTAAGCATTAGAAAGACACATACTGTCTTAGTTAGGATTTTACAGCTCTGAAGAGACACCATGACCGAGGCAACTATTTTAAGGGCAACATTTAATTGGGGCTGGCTTACAGGTTCTGAGATTCAGTCCATTATCATCAAGGTGGGAGCATGGCAGCGTCCAGGCAGGCATGGTGCAGGAGGAGCTGAGAGGTCTACATCTTCATCTGAAGGCTGCTAGGAGAAGACTGGCTTCCAGGTGGCTAAGAAGGGGGTCTTAATGTCCACACCCACAGTGACACACTTTCTCCAACAAGGCCACCCCTACCCCAAGGCCACACCTCCTAATAGTGCCACTCCCTGGGCCAAGCATATTCAAACCACCACACATACGGCTTCTTTTACTGCATAGCTGAGGCTGACCTCATACTGGCACTCCCCCTGGCACAGCTCCCACATTCTGGGATTACGAGGGTGAGCCACCATACCTGGATAGTGTATTGGTTTCATGGAGTCATTTTGAACTAATCCTGCACATACTATGCTGAGTAAAACTTAGTTACTTACTGTCTGTGTTTTTATTTATATGTCATAGCCAGAATATAGACTATGTCCAGTGTCAGGGGGTAAATCAGTGTTTCGCAAGGGTGGCATGAGTTGTGTTTGGAGGACTACTAATGGATAAACACTTTTCTCGTCTTTCATTTTCCTGAAAATTTCATGATTTCTTAATATATTAAATATAAATATACACATGTATATCACATTCTTATTATTCATTAATCTGTGTGGAATACTTCTAGCCTGGCCCCATTTTCTTGCTATTAAGAATATAGCACCACGTAGCATGAATGTACAACCCTATCTGTGATAGTTTAGGAAAACCAGGGGCGGTTTTCTGGGTCACATGATAGTTTTTGAGATGCCTTCTTACTGATCTCCGTAACATTGTACTGGTTTGTACCCTACCATCAGAGGACAAGGGTTCGCATCTTTGACTACATCGGTTAGGTTTCTCGATGCTAGCCATTCTTAACTGGGTAGGTAATACTCTTAGCATTGCTTTGGCTACTCATGGTTCCATATGAGTTCTTACATTTTTCCCTCTAGTTCTCTGAGGAATGGCATTGGCATTTTGATGGGCATTGCATTGCAGTCGGATTACTGTTGTTCCTATGGCCATTGACAATACTGATTCCATCAATCCAGAAGCAAACAGGCGCATTCTGCTGTCTAGTGTCTTGGCTTCCTTTTTCAGTGTTTTGACGTTTTCATTGTAGAAGTCTTTCACTTCCTTGGTTGTGTTTATTCCTACGCACTTTATTTTTTTAGGAGAACTATTATGAAATACATCTATTTCCTGACTTCTTTCCTGGTGAGTTCACTGTATATTTGAAAGCTGCTTGATGACTTTCAAATACTGAGCTTGCATTCTGCAGCTTTACTGAGAGTGTTTATTCAGAGTTTTTTGTTGGCTCTGTAGGGTCTATTAAACAGAATTGCTTTGTCTACAAACAAGTAAGTTTGTTTTGATTTCTTCTGTAATTTTCCCTTTATCTTTCTCCTCCATGCTATCGTTAAGATTTTGGGCACTTTATTGAGTAAGAGAGGAGAGGGAACATCTCTGTTCCTGATTTAGGAGGAAGTGCCCCAATTCTTCTCCATTTAATATGGTTACTGGCTTGTTCAATAGGTCTTCTATTATTTGAGGTACATTCCTTCTGCTCCTAATGTCTCTAGGGCTTCTATCGTGAGAAGTTGTTGAACTCTGTCAAGTGACCTTTTCTGCATCCGTTGTGATGATTTCGTGATCTGTTCTCACTTTCTTTGTATAATGTATTTTATATATCAGTTTGCACGTATTGAACCAGCCTTGCATTTCAGGGATGAAGTCCACTTGGTCATGATCATCATCTTAATGTGTTCCTGAATTCAGTTTGCAAATACCTTGTTGAGGATATTCGCATTTCTGTTCTTCAGGCAAATGGATCTGTGGTTTTCTGGTTTTGTTCTGTTAATTTCAGTGGTTCTCAGCCTTCCTAATATGTTGCAACCCTCCAAGACAGATCTCATATGGTGGTGATGTTCCCAACCATAAAATTATTTTATTATTGTTTCTACATCATAACTCTAATTTTGCTACTGTTTTGAATTATAGTATAAATATCAATGTTTTCTATTGATCTTAGGCAACTTCTGTGGATGGGTTGTTTGACCCCCAAAGGAGTTGGCAGCCCACAGTTTGAGAACAACTAATTTATTTGGTTTCGGTGTTATAATGATACTGGCTTTGTGAAATTAATTTGAAAGTGTTCCTTCCCTTTATATTGCTTAGAAGTATTGGTATTACAGTTTTGTTAGCTTCAGAATGAGTTCACATTTTGTCTCTGTCGTTGCATACTTGCTACTTAACCTTGCTGCCTCTACATCTGAAGGATAGCTTCACGAATGTGAGTGTGGGGTCCAGCAACATAAACGGCATTTCACTTTCTTCCATCTAGTAAATGTTAGTGTTCCCCGTTTCCATCCATAATTATCTTCAAAGAGTATTTTCTACATCTATAACCTTATTATTTTACATTTAAAATGTCTTCATTTAGTTTTAACTTAAAGGTTAAAATTTAAATTAATACGTTTAGGACATCTGAAGGTTGTTGTTGTTATTGTTTTTGTTTGTTTTGAAATAGTCTGATGCAGGTGAGGCTGGCCTTGATCTCCTGATCTTCTGGGTTGGCCTCCCAGTTGAGGGTATGCTGGAATTATATCTAAACCACAGCTCCCATCCCTCCCCCCTGTTTCTTTTTCCCATTTAGTTGATTTGCAGTTGACAAATTTCTCTTTTTCAAATCTTAAAATTTTGTGTTATTCCTTTTGATTGATGATTTAGTTTTAATTTTAGTTTATTGTGATTGTTTTGAGACAGGGTCCCACTGTGTAGCCCCGACTGTCCTGACACTTGGTATGTAGACTGGACATAGACTCACAGAGATAAACCTTCTTCTGCCTCCTGGATGTTGGCATTAAAAGTGTGTGCCACTGTGCTGACTCCTTTTTAGTTTGGAAAAACTATCTCAGCCTTGTTTTGTAGGCCAGGTTAAACAACGGCTCAAGTGATGCTCTTTGCCTCAGCCTCCTGAGCACTGAACTACAGGCCGGTTCCCTGTCCACTGAGCCTGGGTTCATGGTGTGTGTTTGTTTTAATGAACTCTCCTTTAGGTGTGGCGGGGGTTACTGTGTATATGTTAATTATTTCAATTATCAAAGTTATATCTCTACTAAAAGTCTTTTCCGAGCCTAGGTTCTGTAAGTTCTTGACAAACAGATACAAAAACGTGGCTATCCATAGATGACTTACAATCTCAAAGTTATGTTTTGGGGGGCAGTATTGAGAACAGTTTATACTTTGATCAGACCTACTACACACACACACACACCATTTTCCTTTTTCCTTACAAGTTGTACTGTTAAGGAGGGTTAATAGTGGACTCTTTTGTCTTATGCAGAAAAATTATCTTAGAATATTAGTACATCAGTTTAATCAGATGTAAATTTCCATAGTAAAAATTACACTCAAATGTAACCCAGTTAAACCATGAAAGAAGAATCAAGTGTGCTAGGGATTAATCATAGAAACCTCAAGTAGGAATAAGTCAGCGTAAAATTAAGGACTTAAAAGTAGTTCTCTTGGAGTGAATCATTGATTCCTGGCCCTAGGATGGGAAAATGTAATGTGGCCAACATGTTCTGAACGATGTGTACATATCGGAAGGAAGAGGGACCAACCCAACGAGTGGGAACAAAGGCTGCCCAGACTTGAGGTCGGTTAAGCACCGGGTTAGATGTTATTGATAAGGGATTATATAGCTCAGTGTCCTAAAATCCATGAGTCTATGCCAAGAGTAGATGTGCATACCTTGAATCCCAGTGCTTGGCCGCAGAGGCTGGGGGATATCTGAGCTGAAAGCCAACCTGGACTACTGTGTGTTCCAAACCAGCTAGGACCCTGTCTCAAGAGAGAAAAACCCTGAATACCAAACAAGTCACATTGGAAGAGTCATAAACTTAGAACATTGAACGTTTCTTTTAAATGCTTCTCGGCCAGTTGAGATTTCTCTGGTTAGCTCTTTACCTCATTTTTTAAATTGGGTTATTTGGGTTGTTTGTGTCTAACTTCTTGAGTTCTTTATAAACTTCGGATATTATTCCTCTGTCAAATGTAGGGTTAATGAACCTTTCCCAATCTGTAGCTGCCGCTGAGTCCTTTTGACAGTGTCCGTTGCCTTACAGAAGCCTTGCTGTTTCATGAGGGCCTATTTATCTTGTTGATCTGAGAGCCTGAGCCATTGGGGTTCTGTTCAGGAAGTTTTCTCCTGGACCAATTTGTTCAAGGCTATTTCCCATTTTCTCTTCTATGAGATTTAGTGTATCCGGTTTTCCTTGTGTTGAGGTCCTTGATCCACTTGGACTTGAGTTTTGTGCAAGGTGGTAAATGTGGACCTATTTTCATTCTTCTCCATGCAGACATCTGGTTAGACCAGCACCATTTGTTGAAGATGCTGTCTTTTTTTCCATTGTATGGTTTTGCCTTCTTTGTCAAAAATCAAGTGTCCATAGGTGTGTGGGCTTATTTCTGAGTCTTTGATTAGATTCCATTGATTTGTTTCTTTACTAATAGCATGAAGTTTTTATCACTATTGCTCTGTAATGCACCTTGAGGTCAGGGATGGTGATTCCTTCAAAGTCCTTTTATTGTTCAGGATTGTTTTGGCTATCCTGGGTTTTTTGGTTTTCCACATGAAGTTGAAAATTGCACTTTCAAGCTCTATAAAAAATTATATTGACATTTTGGTGGGGATTACACTGAATCTGTAGATTGTTTTTGATAAAATGGCCATTTTCACTATGTAATCCTACCTATCCGTGAGCGTGGGTGATCTTTCACTTGCTTGGATAGAATTTCCAAGATATATTAGTTGTAGCTATTGTGAAGGGTGTGGTTTCCCGAATTTCTTTCTCGGCGGTTTATCCTTTGTATAAAGGAGGGCTACTGATTTCTTTTGAGTTAGTTTTGTATCCTGCCACTTTGCTGAAGTTTAAGCTGCCTTGGCTGCCCTCAGTGGAAGAGGATGTGCATAGCCTCCCAGAGACTTGATATGCCGGGGGGGGGGGGTACCCAAGTGGGCCCCCAGGTTGACAAAACCACCACCAATGATGAAATAGGACAAATCCTATTGAGACACACACCCCCACCCAACCCCAGAAAAGACAATTTCCTGTAATCTAGACTAGCCTTGAACTCACAAAGTCAATGAGGATTACTCTTTCTTCCTTTATCACCTGACTCCTGGGTCACAGATGTGCACCACTGTGCCTGATGTATTCTTGTTAGGACATATTTATGATATGTATTATAGGAGAATAGAATACAGATTTACTTTATGATTTTTTTTTAAATTAGGTGGTAGGATATAATTATGGTCTTTTCCGCGTGGCTTTTTTTTTTTTTTGAAAAATGTTGTACTCAAGTTGTAATATGATACTTTTTTCACTGTCAAACATTGAATTTTGTGCTGTTTTGCTGGATTTTGTTTTGTCCCTCTAGAGTGCTCGCTTGCTTTGTCCTCCTCAAGTCACTTAGAATTAGCTTACTGAGTTTAGGGTTGATTTTGAAAATTTTTCTCCGGGGTAAGCTCAGAGCAGCCTTTTAATTCATGGCTAATGCAGACCTTCTGAGGACTATACCCCAGTGCCTCATGTATTGAGGTCTGCACACCCCTCATGCGTCACAGCCTTCCCAGCTCTGAGCATCAGAGATAGCTTAGCCCACTTACTAGTTCTATCCTTGGCTTTGGGGATATCCTAATGCAACTGAAGGCAGAAGGAGCTTTCTGTAGATCTCTGTATCTTCTTTCTCAAAGGTGCTGTTCCCCACGAATACAACCTTCTTGTACTTATCAGTTCTCCAGGGACAGACCCCAGGCTCCTTCTTCTAGCAGTGATTGCAAGTCATTTCTGGAAAGTTCTGCTTCATGCAACTTCCTGGTTTACTGTTCTAGTCTAGTCACACAGTTAACGTCACATTACTCCTAGTTGGCAGATATTATTGGGGTTTTGGTGGGGGTGGGGTTTTTTGTTTTTTGTTTGTTTTTGGTTTGTGTTTCGATCACTGTAATGATAGTTCTTTGCTGGACTTGGTGTACACACCTTTAGTACATACTAGGCAGAGCAGGCAGATTTTTATGAGTTCAGTGCTGGCCTACTCTACCTAGTAAGTTCTGTGCCAGACAGTTGCATAGGAAAACTCTGTCAAAAACACCAAATACATAGTTTATTTTGAAATCCCAAGCAAATGATTTTATTTGAGGATTTCATCATCAAGTGATCTTGTGAATTACTTGGTCATATTGTACAGTACTTGAATTCTGCAGGCTTTCTTATGTAAGTTTGAAACATGTTGGCTTTAGGAAGCCTAGGCCTGTATTTTTTTTCTAGAATACCTTTTCCCTCCTCTAATGGGGAAAATAACGTGTACTGGCTGGCTTTGTGTGTCAACTTGACACAAGCTGGAGTTATCACAGAGAAAGGAGCTTCAGGTGAGAAAATGCCTCCATGAGATCCAGCTGTAAAAGCATTTTCTCAATTAGTGATTGGGGGGGGGGGCGGTATTGTGGGTGATACCATCCCAGGGCTGGTAGTCTTGGGTTCTATAAGAGAGCAAGCAAGCCAGTAAGCAGCATCCCTCCATGGCCTCTGCATCAGCTACTGCTTCCTGACCTGCTTGAGTTCCAGTCCTGACTTCCTTTGGTGATAAACAACAATGTGGAAGTGTAAGCTGAATAAACCCTTTCCTCCCCAACTTGCTTCTTGGTCATGATGTTTGTGTAGGAACAGAAACCCTGACTAAGACGGTACATACGTAAAGAAATACTTAGATGCAAGTTTTTAAATGGTTGTTTTATATTGGATGTATTAACGTTCCTGTTAACATCTTACAGGATTTTGAACATTCTGTTTTAGGGAGTGAATATTCTTGGTAACGAGTATAACAGTGCATATTGCAGTCTCATTAATCTTTAAGCAGAAATGATCAGAATGTTCTCACTGTGAGCTTTTTACCAAAATAAGTTAGCCTGATGGGTTGGCACAACCCTATAACCAGGACTAAGGCAGGAGATTCAGAAGTTCAAAGTCAATCTTACCTATACTGGTAGTTCAAGCCAGCCTGGGCTTTGAAACTGTGTCTCAAAAAGGAGGTAAAAAGTAAAATCAAACATACAGCTCATCCAGCAAGACAAGCAAGTGTACTGTCAGCCTCTAATATGTGAGGGTGTTTATGGTGTTACAAACACTCGATATATTTTCTACCAGTTTAAAAGTAAGTACAGTTTATAATTCTGAACATAAAATTTATGTTTAGAATATTTGGCTCATTTGCCTTTTTTGTCCGAGAAAATAGTTGCTTAATATTCTAAAGACATTTAGTTGTATCTCAATACTAATTGATTCTCTCTTCCTTCCCCAGGGAAATGAGGCGAGTTACCCTTTGGAAATGTGCTCACACTGTAAGTTGAACATAATGGCAACACTCATTTGTTTTGCTTATGACTCTGTGGGGGCGGGGCAGACACACATCTCTATGCTGCCTACTTGTTTTTGTATCAGATGTGGCCTACGTCTAAAATGGAGAAGGCATGAATACATGTCCTTTAAGTTACTGAAGTAGGGAATATTTAAAAATTAGATTTTATTACTAATATATGCACAATGTTGTAATTACAGAGTAAACACCCCCCAGATCTCCGTGAACTGAAAGGGTTCTTTTCGAAGTGAAGTTATAATCATGTTGTTCTGTTTTTTCTGTGTGTCGATCCATGGATCTGGGCTTCTTTGTTTTGTAATGTTAATAGCTGTGCCCAGAATTCCCCATATCACTGGGGAAATGGAATTGCAAGAACATGAAAGCTGTGTATCGTGGGCTAGAACTTGTCATGTAACCAGGTCAGCTGCCACCTGGACTGGGGGAGGAGAAACAGATGTGTGAAATTTGTATCTTGCCATTTGAAGTTTGAGATTTTGGGATCTTGGTTGAGTGGGGCAGGGTGACTGTCTGAAGTCTAGCAGATTTCTATAGTGAAAGTCAGTTGTCAGAGACTTCTTCAGCTGCTGTAAATGTTTCTCTGTAACCTTGGGGTTGGCTTTTTATTTTTAATTGCAGTTTTCTTATCTCTACATATGTGTGGGTGGGGGCAGGTTTCACATGTTTGGCAAAGTGTCTGTGTAGAGATCAGCAGACAACTTGTGGGGATTGGTTTTTTTCTTTGCACCATACAGGTCCATAGGATCCAATTGAAGTAGTTTATTTGGTGTGGTAGCAAGCACCTTTACTGTTGTGGTTTTTTGGGGGGTGGAGGGGATGTTTTGTTTGGTCAGCCTCTTAGGAGACCTTTTATTACTGTGTAGCCCTGGCTAGCCTGGAACTTTTAATGTAGATCGGGCTGGTCTTGAACTCACAGAGATCTGCTCTCCTTGCTCCTAAAGTGCTGGGATTAAAAGCATCCATTAGTCAGTGTCCTCTTACTGTGAAGAGACACCATGACCATAGCAACTCTTATAAAAGAAAGCATTTAATTGGGGCTTACTTACAGTTCAGAGGTTTAGTCCGTTATCATGGCAGGAGCCTGGGGGCATGTAGGTAGACATGTGGCTGTATGTGTAGCTGAGTGTTCTACATCCAGATCCCCAGGCAGCAGGGGTACAGAGAGCGAGCCTCTGGGCCTGGTTGGGTTTCACCCCTAGTAACACACTTCCTCTGACAAAGCCATGCCTACTGATCCTTTCAAAAGTGCCACTCTCTGGTGGCCAACCATTCAAATCTATGTGACTGTGGGGGCCGTTCTTACTCACACCACCACGTCATGACTGGCTCTTTTAGTCCTGTTATTATATGGTGTGCCTTTGTGGGCACATGTGCCACGGCATATGCATGGAAGGTAGAAGATAACCCTGGGGTCTGTTCTCTCTTCTGTATGAGCGGTCCGGGGATTGAATTCAGGTCGCCTCGAGCCCCTTTACCCTCTGAGCCACGTTTGCCAGTCCAGGTCTTAACTTTATATATACGTTAGATAGAAGCTTAATATTTGAAAGGCTGGATGTTAATTTAGAATTAGAATTGTTTGTGTGGCTGCAAAGCTAGAGCCAGAAGCTTGACATTGGCTTTGTGGCTTCCTGATTTTACGGTAGGCAGTTTCATAGTGTGGCTTTTACATGTTCTTAAAAGATTAGTGCAGTCTGCCTTCCGTCCCGCTACTCTTCTCTTTGTCTCCCACCCTCTCTCCTTCTGTTGTTAAAAATCAATGCCTACACTGAGATATAGTAGCATACCTCCGTAATTCCAGGCTTTGGACACTGTGAAGGATTGTCATGAGTTGGAGGTCATACTGGAAGGTAATGACACTGTGTCTCAAAAGACTACGGTCTGTCGGCTAACACAGTGGATTTAGTTGTGTGGAGTAGATGTCTGGATCTAAACAGTTTTAGGGAACGTGTGTGTACACTCACAGGGAATGGAGCAGTGACTGATACTGGTCTAGAGGAGGAAGAAGGAGGGACCGAATAGAGAGCAGACACTGCATATTGGGTTTCTCATAAATAAAGTGGTTTTTAAGGGAAAACCTTAATAACACCAAGTAGCTGTTTCAGAACAGTTGGGTATCAGAAATGGAAGAACATGAACGTGGATAGTCTCAGGACTTGATAACCAAAAGAAAAAAATGAAGTCTTAGTCATTTTTGTTTTAAGGACTGGTGGTGTCCAGGTGGCTGATGTCTTCTTAGAAATAAGTCAGGTCTCATGTGAAAGGGCATTCCTCAGGAAGGGTGGGATCTTTGGAGGGGAGTGGGGACTGTGGTAGGTTAAGACGGTTTGAAGCTTCCCAGGTTCCAGGTCATGCTGTCCTCAGAGCAAACCCGTTGGCCCTTTCCCTGCGGCTGGTTCTGCTTGCTCTGAATCAATCCTCTTGCCTTGCAGTGCGCTCTTGCTTGGGTTTTGCGGTGTTAAACTACTCCTCTCGGTCTGAACTCATTTGTACTGTTGTGTTTTTGCAACGTTCTGGAGTCAGTTTGTGCTTTTGCTTTGCGTTGTAGCCCAGATTGACCTGCAGCTTTTAGATTGGCTGTGGATTTAAGTTCCTTTTGGTTCAGCCTCCCATTGGCTCATAGGCTTGTGCCACCATATACATCTAGCTTAGTAATTCCTGGCTTTTTTGAGACAGGATCTCATATGTATTAGAGATCTTCAACTTTCTCAGTAACCAGAGTTACTCGTTAGCTTCTGATCTTCCTGCCTTGACATTCCGAGTACTGGGATCACAGGCGTCAGCCAGTATCCAGTTCATGAGGTGTTGGTGATGTTTGGCTTTTATCCATTTGACTGTTACTTGATAATTTTGAAGTATCTTAAGAATTTTAATCTAGAAGTACTGAAAGCCCAAGTGAATACTTGCTTTTTAAGTTTATGATATATATCTAAAATCTGGCCATTTTATTTTTGTTTTTAATTACATTTATGCCTAGGTCTCTGTGTGCAAGTGTTTGGGAGGTCAGAAGAGCTTGGTCCCCTGAATCTGGAGTTAGAAGCAGTTGTTAGCTACCTGGATGTGGGTTCTGGAATCTGGCCAGGTACTCTGAAAGAGCAGAGAGTGCGCCGAACCATCTCTCAGACCCTAAAGAGTCTTAAAACTACTGAGGTTTCATGTTCAAGAAAATAGACAGCTAAAGTGTCCAGGACTGTCCATAGTGTAATATACAACTTTAATCTTTCATATATTGGTAGTAACTTTCTTTTCTTTTGTACATATAATAGTTGGTCTGCTTTGTGCAGAATATTAAACTTCTGGTCTGTAAGGAACTTGTTTGCTTTCGTTGATGCATATTATATCTTTGAGTGTAGATAGTGACAGGTTGCAGACATCATCTCACTCCGTGTATAAGGTACGGTAATCACATGCCCTCTGTTATTTTCTCCTCTACCCTCAGTATATCTTGCTTCTACTTTCCTGTCATATATACAGTTTAAAACTGAGAAGAAACATGCTGCTCTTCTCTTTCTGAGTTTCACTCATTTTGCTTACTATTGTAATTCCATTCTTTCAAAAGAGTCCTATGGGGCTGTGCTTGGGTGGCATAGTTGGGTCACATTGATATCCACAGTGGCTTTACTAATAGACATTCCTATGAGCAGTATAGAAGAGCCCCATCCCCACCCCAAGCCATTGTCAGCATTTGTTTGTGTGGCAGTCATTCTGATTGGTGTTAAGTTGGGGTCCCCTAATGGTTAAGGATGTTGAACTTTTTTTTCTGTGTGTGTGTGTCTGTCAGTTTCATCTTTTGAAACCTGTTTTCATTTCATTTGCCCACTTATTGATTAGCTATCTGATATTTATATTTGGCATTTTGTTTTTTGAGTTCATCATTTTAGATATTTATTTTCTGTCAGATAAGTATAGCTATCTATCTATAGATATATATCTAACAAAGCTTTTTATTCATGTTTGCTTTGAAATAATTTTTTGTTTGCAAGGTTTCTCTGTATAGCCTTAGCTGTACGGGAACTCACTCACTATGGCTTTAACAAAGAGATCTTGCCTGCCTCTGCCTCCCGAGTGCCGAGATTGAAGGCTGGTATCACCACCACTGCCTGGCCTTGAAATAAATTTTTAGTTCTAGTTTTTCTTCTGGCCATCGTGTTTCATAATTATTACCTCAAATGGAATGGCTGGTTTTAGGAAAATTAGTGTTTATTGCCCAAATTGGAACTTATTTTTGGTTAATAATTTGAGATATCTTACTGTTTTATTATCACCAGATTCCATGTTGGAGAAGTAAACGCTTAATTAACAACAGAGTAAACCAAATAACAGTAGCAGTAGCATCTTGAATTCCTTCCCACCAAACTCATCCGGATATCATTAGTGACTAGAGCAGAAGACAATATGCCTGACTTGGAGTATTTATAGATTTGTGGACAGAGACAAATCTTGTTGTTTGTCCATTTGTTTACTTATTCCATGTGTGGGTGTGAGTGTGTCTGCACGCTCCAGCCAGTGTCTCTGGCTGTCTGCCTACAGGTCAGAGGACCAGGTCAGGTAATCATTTCTGTCCTCCTCTGTGTTCCAGGGATAGAACTCAGACTTTTGTCTTTACTTGCCAAGCCATCTTTATTTCATAGTCAGAGGGATTCCAATAGGACTTATTTTTTAATGTTGCCTCTACATTTTATTGGCAAAATACACATTTTGTATTTTTCTAAATTTTCTAGACCTGACTTAACTGTTAAGATATCATGAAAGAGTCATTTAATCAAGAAACTGCTTTTTAAAGTATGGTTTCTTAGGTTGTGAATTTATTTGAAATAGTTTTCTGTATGTCCTATTTTTGAACATACAGCCTTTTCTTTGATATGCCTTTATTGTATTTAGTAAATTCCAGGATCCAGTATCCCCAGAAACGTCTCTTGGGGTAGCACTGGGACAGTTGTGATAAGTTTACTATGAGTGCTGTTGCCCTTGGAGAGATGGTTGTTTTGGTACCCTTGGGAGAAAAAGCCAACCCAAAGGCTCTGGGTATTCCTCACGAGGTGATAGGGGGACACTTACTGGGGAAGTCTAAGCATGCCCAAAGCTTCCCAGCTGAAATTCTGAGTGCCCTGCTTTCACCTATCAGAGTTAATATAGTTGAGGGATGTGCTTCTGGTCATATGCAGGATATCAAGTCAGATTTAACGACCATTCACGGTGGTCTTCAGTATAGGCCATACTTTAACCGGGACCCATTGGCCGGCCAGCGCATCTAAGAACCTGTTGTATCTTAACAGTTCTAACGTCAGTACAGTGAGTAGTCACTTGGTTAGACTCTATTAATCCTTTAAAAATCATAGCAAGTTTTTGCTTTGTTTTGTTTTTTTAAGCCATGATGGTTTGGGATCTTAAAGTAGAGATATTTCTTCAAATTGAGTTCTTCTTAGAAGACTTACACATCTGACAGTCTAAAAACTGGAGTTTTAAATTCTTTATAAGTTTCATACAGTAGCTTATGTCTTGATTACCCCTCCAACTCCTTCCATATTCCCTAACATCTCATTCCGACTTCACATCTTCCTTTTAAAATGAGTATTTTTAACCTACCAAGTCCATTTAGTGCTGTCCATTTGTATGTAGGTGTTTGTTCATCACAGGGCCATGGAGAACCTACCGGTATCAGCCATCAACAGCTTCAGCTAGGGGTGCGGCTTCACAAGTAGCCCCCAACCCATGCTGGAACTTTTGATCTTGGAGTTGGATTTTATTTTTCAAAATCCAAATTATGTAGAATAGTAAGAGAGTTGTTTTGAGAGTGGAGAGAACTTTGAATTGTGAACATTTGGCTAATGTAAAAGGGGGTCGTGCCTACCAGCCATTACAAAGCATGGTAACAAGGATAGCCTCCTGTATTCCCTTGAAAAGCCAAGACTGGGTTTGTTCCTATTGTTCAGTAAGCACACTGTTTTAAAAGATTTACATAGAAGTAATCCTAAAGGAATCAGAGTAGAAATGCAATCCAGAAGGTTTGGGGCTTTGTTGATATTGTTAAAAGTCAGTAAAACCCAGTTTTGACATTCACTGAAGGTGCCCACACAGGGAATTGGCACATATTTGAGGTGAGACATGGGAATGTACAAATTTTTCCCCACATGTGTGTTTGCTTGTGTGTGTAGAAACCTAAGGAAGACATGCATGAATCAGTTCTCAACCATGTTGGTTCTGGAGATCAAACTTAAGGCTTGGCTGTAAACACCCTCACCACTGAGCCATCTTGCCAGCCCAAACCTGAAGTTTTATAACACAAAAGGTGGATGGGAGTACCCATTGGGGTCCTTGCCGGAGAAGGTGGGGGACTCCTTAGTGTGGTGTCTTCTCTAATGGATGACATCACCTGCTTCAGGCTCTCTTAGATTTTTTTCTCCCAGGAATTCCCATAGAAGAACTAACCAAGAACTTATAAATAGCATGTGGTTTCTCCATTTATGTCCAGCTTCACAGGATGCCCATTAAGTTTTATTTTAATTTTATGTAACCTTGGCTAGCCTGGAACACACTCTGTAGACCAGGCTGGCCTCAGACTCACAGCTCACCGTACCTGGTACCTGTTAATTATCTCATGAGGTCAGAACTGTAGCTTTACACTTACGAAAATGAAAGGAGGAAAAAGGCTTAAAGTTGCAGTTAGTTTTAAAAATTGATCTCATACTGAGCTGTGCATTCATTTAGCCGCTAATCAAGAGACTGAAACATCTTAGGCACGATGAGAATTCTATGTAATTAGAACAAATTTTGCCATTAATTTAAGTATTTGTTCAATAAAATTATTCTGTGGTTACTATGAAATTAGCAGGAATACACTAAGTAGGAGTAATTATTTCTAATAGAGTTTTCTTCCTCTAAGGCAGCAGCAGCTTTCTTTCAGTTTGCAACAACCCAAGAGAAGGTTTCAAGGGGGAAACAGCATTTTCAGACACATTATTCGCTGTAGCTTAAAAACTGCTCCTGGAGTCCAGTGGAACACCGAGTACAGGCGGAGGGGCAGCATAGAAGAGTTGTTCCAACGTGACAATGGACCAGAATGAGACTTAGGGATATAGTGTGCTACAGACAGGTCTGTGTAAACTGAACGGTACACCCATGACCCACCGTTTACTAAGAGCTCTTACACATTCTCAGTGCTGATGTAGGACGACTGTTTTGTGCCTTTACTTTAATCCCAGCATTTTGGAGGCATAGGCAGATGGATCTCTTGAGTTCAAGGCCAGCTCCGGGTATGTACTGAGAACCTGTCTAAACAACTAAAGAAGACAGTGACCTATTATTTGTGCTGGAGAGATGGCTCAGCAGTGAAGAGCATGTACTGTTCTTGTGGAAGACTGGAATTGATGCCCAGCATCCAAACCAGGCAGGTCACAACGGCCTTTAATTCCAGATTGAGGGGCTCTAACCCCTTACCTCCCAGGGCATTTTACACAAATGTACACTTACTGGGAGAGAAGGAAAGGAGGTGAGACAAGATGTTACCAATTTTTAAGTCTAAACCTTGGTCTTAAACAAAGTGGTTAAATACACCAAAGGAAGGTCAGCAATAATTGACTCTGTAAGACACGGTGTACCAAGAGAAAGGAGACCATGACAGAAACAGTACAATGGTCATCTGAATATGTTGGAGCCTTAAGGGAAAGAGCGTTTCCCTTTAAAACCCTGAGAGGAACGTGATAGAGTGAGGGAGAGTGGAAGGAAGGAGTAGGAGGTGGGGGGAGACCGAGGACAAACCTAAGATGCACAAGTGGGTGTTTCTGAATAGTCTGGACGGCCTCGAGGAGCTAGGGCCTGGTTAGGACCATAAATGGGGGTAGCTGCTGCAGGGAGGTGTGGCCTGGCCTCAGGCTGTGGGATTTGGCCTTCTAAGAATGACTACTGTGTTTTAGGGGCAGTCCCACGTTCTAACCAAAGTGAAATCAAGATCACCCGTTTATTATGTATTATTCTGCCAAACCAATCCATTGTGTTCTGTCTTAAATAAGCCTTATTGCTGCATACCTCTTTTGCATTTCTTTCTTTAGTTTCTAGTTAATTTGGTAATCAGCTTGCAAGCCTGTGCTTCAGTTAGGATGGGATTGAACAATCAGTTTCTTACTGAGGCAAAGCTGTATCGTATTCACATGTAAACACACACATACACCAAGTCGCCACCGCAGGCTAATTGCAGTGTTAGGAGAGTAGATTAGCAGGAAACTAAAAACAAAGGACACCATCTTACTAAAGTTGGTGTGCTCTGAGTCAGAACAAGGTGGTAAAATCACAGCCTAAACAGTGTCTAGTGAAAGCCAGAGGTCGGAAGGCAAAGTGTGTGTGCATGTGGGCTAGTATTTGTCTTGATTCAGGGGCTAATGAGTAGAGAGGGAAATGCCCTTGCAGATGGACATTTCTTATTTCTCACTAATAAACCACAGAACCCCGGAAATCTTTCACAGATCAAGGGTCCAGATCCAATTGAGGAAGTTTCCAGCTGGGTTTTTGTCCAGAGAATACAGGTCCTATCAGATCTCATCTCCCCACAATGTCCCCCGAAGACAATCTGAGTCTGTCTGTGACTGAGGATCTTTCTTTTCTGGAGGTTCCTAGGGAAGAAGGGAGGAGAGAGTGACGAGGCAAAGCCTGAGAACAGAGGCTGAGCAAAGCCCTCAGAACTTGCTTTCCGTTCCAGCAGTGCCTCTAAGATTCACTTCCTGTTCCTCGGTGTTTCTTTCCTCCTCAAGTTTGAAACTTGGCTAACAACGGGAATTGCTCTTAAATTTGTAATGTATTTCTTAGGTTGCTTTTAAAGTCCCATAAGACTGGCTGTTTTCCATTGCCTACGGTTGAAACGTGTAGTGTGTAAAGAAGTAAATGAATAAGCCACACAGGGATATGAGCTATTCCCTAGTTCCCTAAATGCTTACACTATCCAGGTAGAATGATAACTTTAAAATATAAAATCAGCTACGAATTGGCTTTCTCCCAGCAAATGCTTCCTCTCCTGGAGTTTTGGTTCCCATTTTAGTCTTTTCCTCCTTGTTTCCTGGAGATAGTGGCCTTTTATGTAGCTGATGGGATTTGTTTCAATTAGATTTCTGTGCTGCTGTAGTAGTTTCTTGCTTCCACTCTGAGATATTTGGATCCTCCATGCTGTAGTTTAAGTTTTCTCTCACAATTTTTGGATATCATGAGACAGCCCAGTATTCAACAGTTGCCCGTAAGTGTGTCTTCCTGGCACACATGAAGGTTTTTACCATTTAGGAGGGAAATACATTGTCTCAGGACTTCCCTTTGAGGCTATTCAATGTCTTAGGATGGTCCCCTTGACGCCTACCCTACATGACTAGGAAGATACGCCTCTTCAATGTTTCTATGATTAGCTGCTCAGAGAATTTCTGTACTGAAAGTAGCCAAGTCTCAGGAAACAGAAGAGACAAACAAATGCTTAGCTAGAGGAGTAGTGGGAGAAAAAGACAAAGTTGGCAAACTAAGGCTCTGACAAACTCCCAAGTTTGTGAAAAAACCTCTCGTTTAGAACAATACGAGAGTGTTGACCATAGAGGAAGTCCAGGCCACAGGGAGAACTCCTCGCATGGTATTTTGTGCCAACTAGTGAGTGACTTCCTGAAAGTAGATAATGTTGGGTTGCAAAAACACTCAGTAGGGCCAGGCGGTGGGACACCTTTAGTCCCAGCACTTTGGAGGCAGAGGCAGGTGGCTCTCTGAGTTTGAAGCCAACCTGGTCTATAGAGTGAGTTCTAGGACAGCTAGGAATACACAGCTAGAGAAACGGTGTTTTTGTGTGTGTGTGTGTTTTGGGGGTTTTGTTGTTATTGTCGTTGTTGTTTTGGGGTGGTGGTGAATGAGATGGAGACAAACCCTTTATATCTCCCTCCGTGCCTCCCTCCCTGTTTGTATGAAAATCACAGTTCTGACTCCAATGAGAATATAGTTTATTCTCTATACAAACACAACTGACTAGTTCAGGAACAGAGAGTCAGGTTATACCGAGTAACACAGTCACTATTAAATTCTTTTCTTCATAGCTGCAAAGCAAAAGAAAGTTAGACAGTGTACTTACCAAATATATTGATGCGGATCTGTGGTAGGTGAGTTACAGTAGAACATGGAAACAATTGCTGTAGGTCTCAGATGCTATCTGTTGACATCTCTAGCTTTTGGTTTACTGGAAGCCAATGATCTGCTGAATTAATATGCCCCAAACCTGATCATCAGTAGGGCGTTAGGTCAGGGACAGAGATCGATGTTAAGTGGTTATTAAGAAACCTAAGATCTAAGATAATTCAGACTGTATCTGGAATATACTAAAAGTATATAATCATGAAGTTTTAATCAGTCAGTTCCTTTTAAGAAATCTTCAGCCTAAATGTGACATTTCTTTAGGTCACTTTAGTTCACCATAATTTATATTTAATAGGTAAGCTATTCTTTAAAAAAAATCTGCTCTCAGGAGGCAGAGCCAAGCAGATCTCTGAGCTCAAGGCTACATAGTGAAACCTTGTCTCAGAAGAACATCCATCTTTTTTGAAAGAAAAGTTACTCTTTTCAGAGCTAAAAAGCCACCTTCATTTTAATTACATGCTTGCAGTTTGTTGAAGAACACATTGAGAAACACAATAGATTGAAGATTGTGTTTCTTAATATTATTTTAGAGGAGGAAGGGAATCCTTGAAAGGGGGTGTCAGATGTGGAACCACATGCTGCAGAGTAATGATCTGACTGTGCTAAATACTGAAGGGTAGTAACGGGTTTAATCTGCTACAGAACTGTCTTCATGGATGATGGATTTGTAGCTTCTTAGATCAAATTGAAAATTAAAGTTTTGTACTTTCTTTGTTTGCTTTTAGTCGATGCTGATGAAATTAAAAGGCTAGGAAAGAGATTCAAGAAGCTTGATTTGGACAATTCTGGTTCTTTGAGCGTGGAAGAGTTCATGTCTCTGCCTGAGTTACAACAGAATCCTTTAGTGCAGCGGGTAATAGACATATTCGACACAGACGGGAACGGAGAAGTAGACTTCAAAGGTAACAGCCATTTTGTTTTTAAAGTTAGTCTTGCAGTACTCTTTATCAGAATGAAACTAGAATTTTTTAAAGTGTCTCTGTTTTGGGGGACCTTATAAATAAAGATTATGCTAAAACTTAAAAATCTGTGTTACCTAGATTTTAATTATTCTTTACTTTTGCTTCATAAGTTATTAAGGTATCTATTGTAATGTAATCTACCACAAAAAGGAACATTGACTGTTAACTCCATTTTAAAAAAATTGCTCTTACTCAAGGACAGCTTAACAATAGTAAAAGTTGTATTTTTTCTTGTTTCTTTACATTCTTCTTAAAGATTGAGACATGTACTGGTTAGTTTTGGTTTTAGCCAGACACCAAGGAGATTTTTATTAAATATTGATTAATTTATAAATCATTTTACATTTGGTATTATACTTCTAAATAATGTGTAACTAGTATTTTCAATGTTCTTATTTTTTGTTTGTTTATGAATTATTGTTTGCCAGATAGTAAAGCAGTTATTTTAGTATCCATCTTCCCAACAGTGTATTTACATCATTTAGAAATTTGGAATGGAAAGAAAGTGATTTTTGTTTTGGTAAAATAACGTAGTCTTTTTTTTTTTTTTTTTTTAAATCCTAGTCTAAAGAAATTGGTTAAATAAATATCCTTGAATAATGTTTTTGAGTGTTACTGGCTCACAAGCCTTAACACATATAATTCAAATTGGTTAGTCTTGACAACTCAACTAGAAAGTTCAAATAAAATGAAATCTTGTATTTGGAGCCTTAAAAATTGACAATATTTGGGGCTAAAAAGGTGGCTCAGTGGTTAGGAGCACTGACTGCTCTTCCAGAGGTCCTGAGTTCAGTTCCCAGCACCATCTGTACAGATGGCTCACAGCCATCTGTGATGGGATCTGATGCCCTCTTCTGGCGTGTCTGAAGACAGCAGCAGTGTGCTCACGTACATAAAATAAATACTTTTTAAAAATTGACATCATTGACTTTTCAGTACTACTTTTAATATTTTGCACAAGAAATAGCCTTTTGAACGTTGCTTTTCTTTATAAAAATTACAAGTTGTGATTCGTAAACATTTTCAACTTTTGCTTAGAATTCATTGAAGGAGTCTCTCAGTTCAGTGTCAAAGGCGACAAGGAACAGAAGTTGAGGTGTAAGTATCTCCCTTCTAAACTGCCGTTCCACTGTGGTTTAGACTTCCAAACACAGTTTAAGACTGTTGAGTCGCGATCGAAGTCACTTATCATGTTTGCAGCTGGTATACTTGAAGAATGTGCCATCTTTAGTGGTGTAGTGGGAAAGTAGATGATCCTGAGACCAGGCATAGCACATGCTGGAGGCCGTACTGGCTATTTGGCCTAGGTGTATAGTCTTCACTCCGTAGCTCAACCGTGCAATCAGTTGTTAAGCCAAACTGTGAGTGTAGCATCTGTATCTGTAAGAGTGCCATCTCCTTGGTCAGTGGAACTGTTTTCATTTGAAGCATTTGTTGTTTGCCTTTTCATTGCAGTGAGTTTCCCTCCCCCACCTCCCTCTTTTTTTCTAGTTGCTTTCCGTATCTATGACATGGATAAAGATGGCTACATTTCCAATGGAGAGCTCTTCCAAGTGTTGAAGATGATGGTGGGCAACAATCTGAAGGATACACAGTTACAGCAGATTGTAGACAAAACCATAATCAATGCAGATAAGGATGGAGATGGGAGAATATCCTTTGAGGAATTCTGTGCTGTAAGTGAATAGCCGGATTGTGTGTTAACTGTCTTAACTTTAAGGACACTTCACTTGACAGTTTTATAAGCATACTTTGCTTTGAAATTCTTTTAAGTTTTGTCTAATTGCCCCACATTTAAGTTTTGGAATATGTCTTAAGTGCTGATAAGTAAGAGCTACTATCCTTAAGAATTAGTATACATGAACAGTCTGGTAACTGCTACAGGAATGGTACCAGCAATTGTGGGTGACTGTGAATATCTGTGTGTGTAGAAGCTGGGAGTCAACATCAGCTTTCTGCCTCATATGCAGGTGATTATTTTGAACTCTTCTCACTGAGCCTAAAGCTCACAATTTGTGCTCTACTAGCTAGCCAGCAAGCCCCATGGATCTCATGATCTTCTCATCAGTGCTGCCTGTATAAATAGATGCTGCCACACCCGGCCTTTTTATATGGATTCTGACTTAGGTCCTCATACTTGCATGGCAAACTTTACCAGCATAGTTGTCTCCTCACAGGACCAGTAACTTACTTGCTGATAGCCCCTAGAAATTATAAGTGGGACATGCTTTAAGGTTTGCTTAAAACTATGCCTGTTGCGCTGACAGTAAAATCTTAAAGAGCACTTGCCTACCACCATGGGTCAATGCACACCCAGTACTGCAAGTAACAACAACAAAAAACAAAACCTGGAGAGATGGTGCAGTGGGGGAGAGTACTGGCTGCTCTTCTGGAGGAGATGTTCTTCCAGAGGAGAGGATCTGGGTTCAGTTCCCAGCACCCACATGGCAGCTCACACCTGTCTATAACTACAGTTCCAGGGCTTCTGACACCCTCACACATGCAGGCAAAACACCAATGAACATAAAATAAAAATAAGCTACATATTAAGAAAATGCTTCTGTGAAAAAGAGCCCCGTGTTCATGAATTTTAGCTGGCAAAACCAGAAACTCTGTCTTGGGGACCATAGAAATAGTCTTGTAGAGTAAAGGTAAGGGAAGAAACTTTTGAGAATTTTGTTAGTCATCGGTAGATACTTATGTAGGAAGGTCTTCTTCCACTCCAGTTTTAAATTTAAATCTCACAAAGAGCAATGGCTCAGTGGGTAAAAGTGCTGGCTGACAAGCCTGCTAACCTGAACTCTTGGTTACCTACTTGGTGGGAGAACCAACCCTCGAAAGTTGTCCTTTGATCGTCCTGAGCTGTGCGTGTGTGTGTGTGTGTGTGTGTGTGTGTGTGTGTGTGTGTGTGTGTGTTTGTCCATATGGAGACCCAGAGTCAATAGATAGCAGACAAGGATGTAGGCCATTGTGGGGAGTGCTTCGTAGCAGGTTCCTCTAAGAACCAGGGTCCACCACTCTCTTCGAAGCTGGGATAGCCTTCTCGCTTGCTTTCTGCTGCTCACAAAACACTGAAAGCAACTTGGGGAGGGAAAATTGTAGGTAATCATCGAGGGGAGCAGGTCTTGTTTTAGTTTGGTTTCTCATGTGATAAAACACCAAACGGAACGTGAACGAGCTTGGAGAAGAACAGGTTTGTTTGTTTCACACTTCCACACTTCAGTCCATCATTAAAGGAAGCCAGGGCAGGAGCTGAAGCAGAGACCATGGAAAAGCACTGCCTCCTGACTTGTTCCCCAAGGCTTGCTGAGCTGGCTCTCTTACACAACCGGGACCATCTACTGTGGGATGGGGATGGCACTGCTGTTCAACATCAGTCATGAAGCAAGAAAGGGCCCCACAGGAGATTCCTTCTTGGGTATCTTTAGTTTATATAAGGAGCACAGATCTCTTCCATGCTTATAACTTGCTTCCATGCTCATTTCAGCTCTTCTTACCCAGCTCAGGCCCGTCCACCAAGAGCTGGCACTGTCCATCTGCAGCCCATAGGACCCTTCTCAGCCACATTCACTCCATCCCTCCAGCTCTGAGAGACAGACCCTGTCTCAGAAGGTAGTGGAGGAGAGATGGAGGATGACACTTGCTTTCAGTTTTTGGCCTCCACATCATGTTCTGGTCTTTGTATGCATGGGCATGCACATGCAAGTGTGTATACCCCAAAATGCAGATAAACACACACTTGCACATCTTCTGTTATATAAGGAGAGAGAGGCACAAAAATTTAACTGGGAGACTCAACCCCCCACCCCTTAGTCCAGCTTCTGGGTTGTCTGAAAACAGATAATGATTGATTGATTGATTGATTGATTTGCTTTCTATTAACTGTAATAAAACACAATGATCAAAGGCTGGGTTGTAATCCACCATGAAGAGAAATCGGGATCGGAGCTCAAGGCAGGAACCTGTAAGCAGGGACTGATTCGGAAGCTTTGGTTTGTTTCCCATGGCTTGTTCCGGTGCCCCCAGCTGCCCAGGGGGCAGCAATGGGCTGGGCCCTCCCACATCAGTCATTGGTCAGAAGTGCTCCACAGACTGGCCCATGGCCAATCTGATGGAAGCATTTTCTCAGTTAAGGTTGTTCTTCCCAGGTGATTCCAGCCTGAGTCATGTTGACAAAAGGGGGGTTGGGGGGGGCGGGGTGTGATTTACCTACTAAAATCCTGTTTGTGTCTGTTGCAGGTTGTAGGTGGCCTAGATATCCACAAAAAGATGGTGGTGGATGTGTGACTCCATGAAGAATGCCACCCAACACTTTTGCTTTCTTCTCCAGCAATGCTCTCTGTGTATTTAAGTGGAAGTATTTCTCTCTGTGAAGCCACGTTTTCCAACATGAGCCTCATGAAGCCAACTAAGTGTTATTGAGAACTCCTACTCTCTCAGAAACTCAGTGTCGCACTTTAACGTTTGAGGGATGGCAGCGTGGACAGAGCATATCAGTATGGGGGAGAAAGGGGGGGGTTGGCTCTCTAATTTATTTTTCTTCATCTTTTATAACAAGAAAGTATCTATATATACATATGTAAATATTTATATATAGATATATGTAGCTTTCTATATATTTAGTAGGTTGGCTTTAATTTAATATACTTGATTCAGAAACAAACTGTTAGAGTACAGAAGTGCCAAGCAGAACATAAACCATCCTTCCTTTTATTTCACAGTTTTATATGTAGATAGAAGATTGTACGATCTGCGCCAGGCTAGGCCAGCTATTTTCCTTCCCCGTGCTTTCTCCTCTGAGAGATTGATAAAGCATTTGTTAACGCCCTATTATTTACCTTAATTACACTTTGTAAGGAGTCCGTGACTTTCTTTATATCTCTGAATATCTTTCCAGGGACTGTGTCGTATTGCTGAGCAGCGTTTAATCCATCCCTGTTGGAGGTCTAGTTCAGTGCTATTGCCAAGAGTGGGTTCTTGTGTCCAGAGAACTGCATAAACTATGGCTGCTTCAGGCTGATACTTTTTAAGTAGTCGCTGTTATCTTTGTTAAATGTCCCTGAGAAAATGTAATTAGCAGTTGTGATTTTATAAAGAAGTTTTCTGAGGCAGTCATGACTTTTTTAAATGTATTATTTAGTGAAGAAAACCCAAAGTAATCATGTAATGGCTTAAAATATCCTTGCTTCATTGTACACAAGGAAATGCTTGTCACTAAACTGTAAATCATGGATTCATCTTCCTTCTGCATTTCAAAAGATACACAGTTAACCTAAAAAAAAATCAAACGATACTTAATGAGCACATATTTATGTAAAATTCCCTTTGTGGTTAAAATGGGGAATATTTTGCTAATCTGTATGCCATAGGAGAGCAGATTTTGTCCACATTTATATTTTTAAAATTTCTCTGCCAGAAGGCAAGATAGCACATGATGGATTTTTGTTGTTTTGCCTGCACAGCTAGTGATGGATGATGATTTAATAGATGTGTGTGACATAAAAGTACGTCATGTTGTACCACTCGACCTTCCCCTTCCCTTCTCTGCAAAGGTACTATTGACTGGAAGTAAGACGTTCTGGATAGTTTTGTACGGCAGTCTTCCCTATAGTTTTTCTATATACATTGGTTTTATAATCATGAATGGTAAAGGGCGGGTTGAATCAAGGTGAGAGAATATTAAATTGAGTACACCTGCCTGCCACCGCTGTCCCTTCAACTGAGTGCTGCACATCATGGGCTCTGTCTGTGAGAGAAAAATCCCGGTGCTTGGTGTCTTTGCATGACATGGAGTTTTGCATGTAGATCAATTTAAAATGTACCTCTTGTTTACATAATTTGCATAATTTAAAAAAGATGATGTTGCCAAACTTTGGAAATGTTAATACTCAAAACGAAAGTCCCCACTCCATGTAACTACTTTCCCCCTCTGATCAGTACATGGCTTGCAATCCCAGCCAGTGGTTTGATCTGTCCCAGTGTCAACCGCCATGTGCTCTGCTTCAAGAGGGACCTAGTCTTTTGTGAATTTTTTTGTACATAATTATTTGTTACAAATATTTTAGCAAATGCTTTCTATATCTCTTGCTTGTGCATATCTTGGCTGGCGTTGTGGAAAAAAAATAGTGCGAACTATTTCCTTACTGGGGAATGAGGGGTTTTCTTTTTTAGTTTGTGTGAGGGAGGTGGGGAGGGCATGGTTTATGTTGAATGTTTAAATTTTCTTCTGCATGATACATGTCATGTTGTGAGATCTTTAGAGAACTTCATACTGTATGAGTAAGAAAATAAAATATTTGAAACTTGGCTTGGATGTATTCTGTCAGCTTTGATGTACTGCTACAGTTGGTAATCCTGGCCATGCTTTTAGGGTTTTAAAATCTTGGATATTTTGTTGTTCCTGCCTCATAAACTACGGGTAAAATAAGTTGTTTCTGGAACAAGTAAGGCTAAGCAAAGCCTTGAGACTCCACTTCCCTGACCTGGGCCCATTACAGGTGCCTTGAGGGTTTGGCTTGCTTCTCACACCTGTACAGTCACTAATGCCTGTCCTAGATTTGCTCACCTGTGTATGTGCAGGCTCCCAGGTTTCCTTTTACCCTGTTCAACAGCACTCATCCCTTCTTCCCTGCCTCTTGTCTTCCCTGGTTATAGAATAAAAATACTTTACACAGTGATTGGCTTGTTTTGCACAAATCCATCAGCTGGGTGTCATGCTTGTTCATTAAAGTATTTAGTAAGTAAATTAGTATGTGGCTCCTAGATAATTCGTGTTCTAATTTCATTTATTTTCTTGGCAACATCTCACTAAACAAACTGGTCTTGATTGAAATTTGGTAATCCTGCCTCAGCTTTCTGAGTGCTGAGATTATTTTTTATAACTGTAACATGAAATTTTAAGACTTTTTTTTTTTTTCCAGACAGGGTTTCTCTGTGTAGCTCTGGATGTCCTGGAACTCACTCTGTAGACCAGGATAGCCTGAAGTCAAGAGATTCCCCCTTGCATCTGCCTCCCCAATGCTAGGATAGATTAGAAGTGTGTACCACTATGTCCAACCTATTTTTGACACTTTACTACAAAATCCTTGTGTGTTCAGCACTATAACAGGGTTGAGATACTCCTGCCAGGTAAATGGTGTCCCTCGCCCAAGTGAGTTTTAGGATGCTGGGTATGTTTACACCAAGGTGAACATACTCATTGGTTTCAAGATCACGTACATTAAATTGTGTGCTGCTTTAGAGGATCTGAAGAGAAAACCTAAGAAAATGGCTACTCAGAGTGAAATGAAAATTCTTTTAAGAGTAGAAAATACTTGTAAACCATATAGGAAAAAGGATTAGTAATCTTAACTGGAAGATCTACAGAACAGCAATAAAACACCTAATTAAAATATGGGGAAAGGACTTGAGTAGACATTAGTGTAGATTACACAAGTGGTCCCTAAACACAAGAAATGATGCTCAATAACACTGAATAAGGAAATGCAGATGCGAGTCACAGTGAGATCCATGTTGCAAGCATTAGGCTGTATTACTTTTCTCTCATGCCCAAAGCAAAGGAAAATAGTATCAAAGACATTATGAGCCACCTCTTGGTTACTAGTGAAGTCACAGGGACTCTGTTCACAGCAGCATTACAGAAGCTAAATGCTGGAAGCGGCTCAAGTATTCTGTAAGCTCTATTGAGACAACTCCACTTCATGTTGATGGGAAAATGACAGCTCTAGGGACAAATACCGAAGTTTGTGCAAAGGGCAACAGGGAGAAACGGAATTAGTGTAAAATCTTGTACAGAGCTTCAGAAGGCAGTAGTCACAATTGTATATTACAGTTAACAAAGCTCTGCTAGTATCTACCAATCACAATAGTTAACAAGGAAAGCTAAATTTAAGAAGGCATCTTTAATGTGCAGAATGTTTTAGACAGGTGTAGACAAGAGAGGTAAAGACTTTCTTGATAGAAGAAAGTCTTCTAGGGGTGTTCAAAGAAAATGGCTTTCAAGTTCATGTCCTAAGACAGTCATCCTTACTCAAAACCTCTCCACATTCCAGACCCCGGATGATTTAGAGCTAAGTCCTACTGCAATCTTTCCCTTCCCTATCAGCTAACCAAATCAAATGGCTGAGTTCTTTGAAAGTTCTTGGTGATTGTGGTTTCTTTGGACAAATAAACAGTGCTTCCCAAGGCAAGTATTTTGCACATGATAGGTACTTTGTAACTTACAGACGGCTATGGATGCTTTGAAAGTGAAACACTGTGTTGCCCCAATCATAACATGGCAGAACATGTACATGTACAGAACAATCGAGTCTTCCCCACATACTCAACAATCATTGACTTGCACCCCTATCGCTAGTGAGTAAGCATCGTGAGAGTTGGAGCCCAAATCTGGAATATTTAGGAATCCCCAAATTGTACCATAGCTTTACCTAAGAAAATTTCCCTTCTCTTGTAGCCCAACCAATGTATTAATGAGTAAAAACACAGTAAAAGAATTGTGATAGGTGCAGTTTCCAAAAGCCTGGCGTTACAGCTAACAGGTGAGTCTAACAGCAGGCAGTGCCACAGGAACCAGTCAGTTTTCAGGCTGGCTACTCTGTTTGACACAAGATAGAAAGGGAGTTATTTAATCCAGGTTAAGATTAACTACCATAGCATGATGCATTCATTCATTCGTTTGTATTCCAAGAGTTACTCTCTAGCACTGTAACCATTTTGAATTCATAGTAGTACTCAGGATGGAGGAATACAAGCACACTGCAATTTAACATAGACTCTAAACCTCCTAGGGCAAAAACTACATTCTTTAACTCTGCCTCAACTCCTTAGAATTAAACCCAAACACCCATACCTAACCATGGATCACTTCAGACGCTTGGAAAGGTATTAAAGACATAGACCTTCCCAGAAAAGCACATGGTAGCAGTTCATCACAATTTTGAATCTCTTACTGGGTATAGTGAGAGTGGGTCTGTACCTCTTAAATGTGTTACAGACTTCAAAAGTCGTCCCAGTATATCCCTACTTTCAATGAGGTCTGATAATATTAAACATTCTCCTTTGGCGAGACACTCCAGCAACGTCCTGCTGGTAGATGGTCTATCCAAGGAACAAAGCAGTCTGGACAGGGGCACCTCCCATTGACAGGAGGGAACCCAAGCCTGGCAAAACTACCACTAAATGGCGTGACAGCACACATTTGTAACCCTGGCACACGTTACAAGCTGAGGCAGCAGACAGACCCAAGTTTGAGGAAAGCTGGCCTATACTGTAAGTTACAGGCCAGCCTGGACTATACATTCTACCTCAAAAAATCAGGAGAAAAGATGTCTGTGTATGAGCACTTACTGCTCTTCCATAGGACTGCAGTTTAATCCCACTGCCCACACCAGGGTCTCAACCATCTGTAAATACTGCTCCAGGGGATCATCTACATACAGGGTAGGCATACATGCAATACACACATGTCCACATAATAAAACCAAAATCCATGCTGGATGTATAATACACACATATCCACATAATAAAACCAAAATCTATGCTGGATGTGGAGGCGTACAACCTTGAATCACAGCACTCAGGAGGCAGAAACAGGATTTCTGTGGGTAAAAGGCTAGCCCGGGCTACACAGTAATACGTCTTCAAACACACACTCTCTTTATAAGAGCTGGTTCAGTGGTTAGAGCACCTACTGCCCTTTCAGAGGACTTGGGTTCAGTTCCCAGAAAACATGAGGAGTCAAAACCTTATCTGTAACTCCAGTTTGAGGGTTCTGATGAACTGTTCTGGCCTCTGGGGAATGCCAGGTACATACATAGAACACATACGTAAATGCAGGCAAAACACTCAAAAAAAAAAATGTTAATTAAAAAGAAAAAAAGTACGACTTCTTTTAGTTATTGCACGAATTACAATACGTTGGTTAAGGGAGTATACTTAACTCATATGATTAATGAAGTGTGTGGTTCTAGAACAATGTAAGAAGTATCAAATTCACATACACAGACACTAGTTACAGGAATACACTGGGAGACCTGCTTTACAGTTTAACCTTTATAAGAAAATATGTCTAACATGAGTAATTCCTGACAACGTTCATTACTTACTTGAAAAATAACATTTATTAGCCTTGTGATGCAGGGCTTTCATTTTATAACTTGTATAGGAAGTGCAGAGATGAGCACATACAGTTCAGTAGTGCAGGTTACTGCTGTGACCCAACCCTGAAACATGAGCAACAGTCACAGTGCCCAGTACCAAGGAATTGTGATTCATTTTTAATTAAAAATTTCAGAGTTTATGTAAGTTAAGTTTAGCTGTAAATCTATAACCAAAAAATCATAAGCAAGAAGTTGCCTCTAAATGACAGGGTTTTAAACTCTGCCCTGTGTGGTTTACTTCCACATTAAGTATAAATTGCTGTATTTTTCAGTATTACATCTGTTTAAATTCTTCTAGAAGCAGCTGATTGCGAGTCTTGTTAGGCCTTCCTTCTCTGCATCTGCTCTGCTGAGGTGAGAAGGGATCCGAGCTTTAGGTGGCTGGGAATTCCTCCCATGGTTTCATGTGAACACTTAAGAGTCCATGGGAACTCAGAAGCGGTCTGCTGACCTGCTGGCCACAGCTCGGATATTGCCATACACCTTCGATGGAGGATTTCCTGTTTAAGAAAAAGAGCAGCTTATATATACAAATCTATCCAAACACATAGAAACCACATAGAAGACAAATACTTTGCATTCCTAAGGAAAATAAACAGTTGTAAAAGGACTATTTCAAAAACAAGCCAGACAGACAAACAGAACACTAGAGAAAAGCGGCCAGTTCCTCTGAGCAAGCTGCTATGACTCCAGATCAATCAAGCTGACTGGCTATGTACAGCAGCCCTCATTTGATAGAACCTAATATGTAATGTTTTCAGTTATTCTGGAATGGGTTTTCTGTGTCCTTCCTCAGAACGCAAGAGATTTATTTAATGATTTTGCCAATATAGCCTCTCTCTTCTCTAACATGGAATCTAAGTAAAGTATTCCTGGTTTTCCCTTTGCCAACTCTTCAGCTTCTATTTGGTATCTTTAACAATATGAAAGCCACTGTTTCCTATCTTTCCAGAGAAAATGACAAAGAAATAAACTGCTATTACCTAGGATGAGGTTGCAAATGGCTGTTCTTGCCATCTTGATGTTTTGGAAAGAGCCGAGAATGTGAACCTTCCTGAAAAAGTAAAGTGAGTCAGGTTAGTCCCAAAAGGCATGTCCATATCAAATCCTGAGAAACTAAAGACTATGGAAAATCACAGTAGATCCAGGCCCTAAACTGAAGGTGGGGATAATGGCGGATGGTGTTCTAAACACTCTAAAACCTCTCTCAGACTGAGTGGCTTGCGGTACAGGAATTGTATATCCCCACAAAATTATCAAAAATACACAAGTAATTAAGAACAAAAGAATTCCTTTCTCTTTTTCTTTCTTGGCATATTCTTACAATGCTGCTCAGGTTGGCCTCAAACATGCAGTGATCCTCCTGCCTGCCTATTGTGTGCGTGTTTGCATTCATGAAGGTCTCACGAAACAGAGGCAACACGATCTCCCCTTTGGTATTTCAAATGTATCCAGACAGCAAACTGTCTTTAGTTCTGTATCTTGTTCATGTTGTACTGTGTATTGCCAAGTTATTAACAACTTTATAAAAATGCCAGCTGTCCTCATCTGGGACTTAGCCTGGCAAGTGTATAAAGGAAACTTCTCTCTGAATGGACAAGAGATCCCTACAGAAAACTACAAGCAATGAGTTGTGAAGCTCAGTCCCAATGGAGATACCTACAAAAGCCCCATACTCAGCAAACATTTAGAAAAGCATAGAAAGTCTGTAAAAGCCAGAGGATCCAGGAGTTTGCTGTGCGATCACATCTCCTACTAACATCAGAAGTGACTCATAAAGTCTCACCGACACAACGGCCCAAATAGGAACTGAACAAAGACAACAGCAACGGGCAAGCCAAAGTAGAAGGAAAAGCCCAAAAGGCCTCAGCCCTACATAAAGAACCGCAAGCAACTGAGGAAAGCCGGGAGTGCGAGACATAGTTTTCTGAAGGGAAGAGCACACCAATGGTATTCACTACCAAAGGACACTCTGAAAACATACATACAGATAACACTAAGTGGCTTGAGCAGCTTATATGTAGAAATACATGTGTATATACATATACGCAGGCAGTAACTGTTTTTAGAAAAGCTCTAAGTTTGAAAGAGCAAGGAGGAGTACGATAGAGTCTGGAGGGAAGGGAGACATGCAGGTACAGTACAATCTCAAAAAACTTTACACGTGACAACAACAAACTACTGTTTACACCAGCACTGTCACAGTGGCTCCAAAATAAAACATCTCGGATGTCCATCAACTGTCAATGCTACTTGGCTACAAAAACAAGGTACTACTGCTGTACCCAACAGAACAGAGAAACTCAAAGCAATATGCCGAATACCATTGGGCACCCATGTACACGAGTTTCTGGAAATCAGTGATAGAAATAGAGCAATGGCCACTGGGGCAAAGTGGGGTAAGAGCTGAGTAAATGATGCTACGGCACCGAGCTATGCCTGGCAACCCACTAGACTCACCCTGCACAGCACTGAGCCACGCTGGGCAACCCACTAGCCTGACAGTGCCGACAGGTACATTTTATTGATGTAAGTGGAGCCCAAATGCCCTGTTTAAAACAACTTTTTTCCCCTTTCTTTTTATTTTTCAAGACAGGGTTTCTCTGTGTAGCCCTGGCTGACCTGGAACTCACTCTGTAGACCAGGCTGGCCTCGAACTCAGAAATCCGCCTGTCTCTGCCTCCCAAATGCTGGGATTAAAGGCATGAGCCACCAGTGCCCGACTTAAAACAACTTTTATAGTGAATTCTAAGATATTTAAATTTGTGGATTACAAAGTTAATGACCAATTAGCCCCAAGTCCATTATAAGTTGCTTTGGATTTCTCAACCAACAAATACTTTTAGGCTCCCTTTAGCCATTTTAAATATTGTATTTCTATGTCTTTGAAATTTCTAGTAGAAAAAAAAAACTCATGTTTCAGACTCTGAAGAACTATGATAATACATTTGGTTTCAAGGAGAGGGCCACCAATACAATATAAAAGTTACCCTGAAGTATAAAGATATATTAATGTAGCGTCAATAATGATCATTATAGCAAAACAGTATTATGTGGAATCCTCATACCCGCTGTCAGCTGGTATTTGCCAACCTCATATTTTATCAGCTCTAGGCTACCTGTCTGTCTGACACCAGAGAGGTCCTCCCAGCTCTGCATCCAGCTCCTCATCCTCACCGTAAGCCTGCGCCCTTTTCTTTACATTCCCGCCTAACTGTAAGGTTCTTCTTACCCAGCGTACAATACCTCCCTTCCTATGATGAAGGTGTGGGTGTACCCCTACCTGAAATTCAGATATGTATTCAAAAGGAAAGCTTCACGACAGGACGTCAAACACCCACTGCTTGTGCTTCCCAAAGCCATTTATCAGATTTGTCGAAAATTAAAATCTTCCCTTGTCATCAAGTATTTTGAGTGATTCTAAATATTTCTTTTATTGCTGAGAAAAAAAATACAATTACTGAAATTTCCTTGACTAAATTCCTCATTAGCCTTTCGAGGTTGGTGAGCATTCACCTAGAACCACATGACCACAAAGCTCCAACAAGTACATGGGTCCCATGCAGCATTATAAAGCAGGGGTGGTAACTGACCAGAACGCATAAGGTTCCACAATCAACCCCAATAGAGAGAAAGAATAGAATGCAACGAATAACAGCTATGACCTTTTTGAACCTGGTAAGATCAAACATAAATTATGACATTTCCCTCAAGAACAGATACTTACACATCTGCCAAAACAATCCGTGTCCGTGTTACATTCTCTATGGTAAATTTGGTTTTCCCTCCTTTGCCAGCAATTCTTCCTATTGCCCTTGACAGGTGGTCTCCTTTTAGGGGCTTAACTAAAGAAGAAAGACAAGCCATCAGGAGGCTACATACTGACTTTTCCTACTAAACCACAATAAAAATACATTTTCTGAAAAGTGTTAGTAATACAGCTTAATTGAAGCTATCAGACAACAGTCACAGCACAGCGCAATGAGAAACCCAAAGGCTCATCTCATATTCACTCATCTTCTCACCGTCAGTTATTTCAAAAGACTCTAGGAAGAGGTCATCTAGTCGGATAAGGGCAAGCGCATCCTACAAGACAAAATTCAACACTTATGACGGCCTTTCCAGGGACACACCCGACACAAGGATAGCATTTTCACAACTGAACTGCTCAGACACTACAATGAAAAGGCTAAAGGTTTGAAGCACGAGCCATCTATTGAAATGTCTACAGTGTGTATTTGGAAGTCTCACAAGATCACTCACCTCCACCTGGAAGCCAAGAACAAAGGCTTTCACGAAGTCGGCGGCTTTTGTCAGGGCACTGACATCCTTGGTGTCTTTACAAGTCTGGAAAAAGAGATGTAGATATGGAGGGGATGCAAAGACCATTTTAACAAAATACTAGAAATGCTATTTCTATTATAATTTCCTTTACCATCAACCACCCTCCTCCAGTATTGTAAGACCCCCTTTATATGGGATAAAGCACTCTCTTTTAAGTTGTTCGAGAGAACATTCCTGCTCCAAAGCTGGGCAATTCTATGCACACCCTCTCAAGTGACTGAACATACTCTGACTGGTCCAGGTTAGTGTCAACATTCCTCCTGCACACCCCAAGGGCTCACACCCATTCTGCTCTCTTTTAAAATTTCCAGACGGCTCGGTCCTCTTCTCTCCATCAAGGCAGCAGCAGGCCTGACATGTCCTGCTGTAAAGGACCATTTATATGCTGTTGGTTCCCAAACCACCAAGTCTAGTTCTGACTATTTGCATGCCTGGTACTAAGGAAATCAGGAACAGCGTAAGTAGGCATCTTGACTATAAGTTATTTGAACTGCAGAAATTACTGCTATTCATAGAATGCCCATCATTGTAACAATATGCTGTGAAGCTCTAAGCTTCACTTTGACAACCTTGAATATTATATAATATAACCACGCATGAGGAAATTAAGGTACTAAAAACTGTCTCCCATACAAATTCATAATCCATTTGAAGAGACTACTCGTTTGACAAATTTAGAAGCATACAGGACTGTGTTCAGATTTTCACACTCAAAAACAGACCCCAGCAGGGCGTGGCAGCACACGCCTTTCAGATCTGTCTGAGTTCCAGGCTAGCTAGGCCTAAAGTGAAACCTAGTCTCAAAAAAAAAAAAAAAAAATTAAAAATAAAAACAACAACAAAGAGAGAAAACAAAAATAAAACTCAGTAAGTACAATAGAAATGTAAACACTTCTAAAGACAGCTTGAGCTAGACCTGGAAAGCTGACTGGAACTCAAGAAGACAGCAGAAAACTCGGTCTTCTCCAGAGAGCAAAGTCACCAAAGATACTGGCAGGAAAAAAAAAAAAAAATTGGGAAAACAAACACAACTGGGTCTCCTACTTAAAAGGCAGGCTTGGTCAGGTGTCTAGCTTTTATCCCTTAGAAATGCTGAGGATGCTCGAATATCATAAAAGCATTTCAAAATGTGAAAATTAATTTGGCACTGACACCGAAGATCTACTGAAGGAAAAAAAAAAGGATTTACATTTTCTCTAAGTGACATACATTTCCTCCAGAAAGAGCACTTATACTAAAGTAGGTACCTGCAGTTACCACTTATTGATATACGTCCGTGTACCATTCTCTACTTTTATCAAGTCAACACAGAGAAGACACTCAGAGGACAGGCAATATTCTGGGGTGATCTTACAAGTGATTTAGGAATGCAGGCAATACCTGTTTTGAATGTAGATTTGAAGGTTATCTGGTTAATTTAAAATTACTTACTAAAAGCCACTTACTAGAATAAACTCTACGAAGGAAAAGGTATTCATTTATTTTCAGTTCTGAAGGCGAAAACTCGGTAGGCTACGAAATGGCTACCCTTTTCCTTACCCTGATTTCTACATTCCTTGATTTCAGGTTAAAGCGTATCTGAAGTCCCAAATGTTCTACGATCGGAGTAAATATCTTCATCCAGTTTTCTTTCAACGGTGTGTATCTGTTAGCTGGGACGGGAATTTTTCTCGATTCTTCTTTCCCAGACTGCAATAAAAATACACACACTCAGGAGGCGACTGGAGATGCGAGCCTAGACGGGGATGGGGGCTGGGGGTGAGGGAACAAGAACGGACCCTTCGCCTTGACCCCAGGGCCCCGCCCCGCCCCGTCCAGATCCCCACCAGGAGCTGATCCCCCGAGAGCGGTGGGAAGACCGGCCTCTTCGCTGGCCGCGCCTCCTCCGTGTCCATGCGTCCGGCGTCTCCTCCCTGTCCCGCCGCTGACGAGTGCTCAGCCTGTCGCTTCTTCGCCCGGCGGCCCCCTCTGTGCGTGACGGGAGTAAAACCGTCCTCCGTCCCGGTGTTTTGCGTTTCCATCTCGGCCATGTTCAACCCAGGTAAGTACAACTAGCTAAACACGTGCGAGGTTGTACTGCGCACGCGCCAGCCTCCACCAATCAATTTGAAGACACCTTTTCCTAGGCGGGGTCCATGCCAGGGGCCTAAGGCAGGCTTGGTCCGCGTTTCGGAATGGCTGCCCTAGGATATGCCTGTTTGCTAATGTCTCCGTGCCCTTACGCGCTCGCAGCGGAAGCATTCACAGTCTCTAACGTATCTATGTGAAATTGTTGTGGTAAATTCAGTAAATTGGCTTGTGCCACGCGTGGAAAAGCATCTGGTGCGGTCTCAGCAGCTCACCCGGCATTTTCGTAGGCAGCCAAGCCCAACTAGCTAAGGCGTCCGGGTAGAGTGTGGCTAGGGAGGGACAAACTGCCCTGATGTGTTTGCAGTCTGGTTACCAGGTTAGCGTTTGGCTGCGTCTGCACTATGTCCACCTTCGAGAAGCCTCAGATCATTGTCCACATTCAAAAGGGCCTCAACTACACAGTGTTTGATTGCAAATGGGTGCCCTGCAGTGCCAAATTCGTGACGATGGGCAACTTCGCCCGGGGCACTGGCGTTATCCAGGTGTACGAGATCCAGCGCGGGGACCTCAAGCTGCTGCGGGAGGTGGGTGCTGGCTTGGGCTGTTTGGATTTGCTGCGTCTTCTAGGGTCTGATTCCTATTTGCTACAGCTTTGCTACAGCAGAAACAGAAAGGAGATTACAGTTTGAGAAATATTTCAAACTTAAAATTTTGACATCTCAAAATCTTCCTGGGGAACTAGTACCTCAGCTCACTGCCGGCCTCTTCCTCCCGCCATCCTCGATGCAAGTCCATTGCAAGGTTTCTGGGAAGTGAAGTTAACATTTATGGCAACGTTCGAGGACCTTTTAGGCTGTTTGCAGTTGTTGTGGTCTACTAATAGGTATATGCAATAAACCCACATTTCTTACAAGCAAAACCAAAGGAGGCACCGGGATACCTACAACGAAGTTGGTGACTAACTAGTAAATACCCCATCCTTTCCAGAAGTGTCAGTTCAGTGCCTGGATGTCCCAGGCATGGGAATTGCAATGCCAACGATCTCATGGAGTTTATTATCTGTCGGGGAGACAGTTAAACAGCCAGATCAGAATGCATATATGTAAATAAAGATGAGTTTTCTAATTTACAAGTCTATGAAAGTAAAAATCAGATGTAGGATGAATAGAAACTAATGCAAATTCAGAGTAGAGTATGAAGTTTCTTAGAAGAACCAGCATGTGAGAAAGCTCAGTGATAGTGGTGGAAGATCATTTATTATCTTTTAAAAAACAAAAACACGAGCTGGAAGTGGTATTGCACACCTTTAATCACAGCATTCAGGAGGTAGAAGCCGGAGAATTTCAGTTTGAGATCCTGTCTGCAACAATCACAACCCCCATAAAAATTTTTTTAAAAAAGATCATACACATTCAAAAGGGGTAAGTAGTGCTGAGTTGTGGCTAAGTAACAATTTTTTTAGTTAGTTTCGGTTTTTAAGATGTTTCTATTTGGGTTGCTTGAAACAAATATCAGTCACATAGAGATGTTGAGAGACGATAAGCGGTTAGGACAGGTAGAGGATAGATAAACTTTCGTGGCAAGGTGTGTGGAGCACAGTCCTTCCCTGAGCTTTGCTGAGAGCCTGTTTTCCGGTTTAGTTCCTACTCTGTAGCCAGGCATTGGACTTGGAGATTCTAACTATGGTTTGATCCTTGCCGCCTTGCCTTGTGTTCTTCACTGCTTAACTCACAGTCACCTGTTGCTGGTCCAGTGGCCAGTTCAGGTTACCTGACTTGGGAAGCCCTTTCTCATCTCTGCTCAAGGAACCTTTCAGTGCATTCCACTCCTGTAGTACTGACCACCTGTGCCACAAGTAATCAGTCTGTCTCGTTTTTAGCTTGTAAGCTAGAGAGCAAGGGCAGGGTCTTCTCCTGTGCTTTGTAAGGACCAGCCTCTCAGTACACATTTATTAAAAGGGTGGAGACTGAATGAACTTGGAACTCAGTTTTAAATACTGGGGTAGAGATTGCCAGTCAGCGTGGGGGATCAGGACTCCCAGGAGACATTGGCAAGACGGAAACTTTAAAGTGAAACACGAGGAGCAAATGCCAGTAAAATGCCAGTCGACCCTCAGCCAGAAAGCATTTCTAGACTTGTGGTCTCTTGTTGCCCAAGAATTACCATTTTATTGGAAGTGTTCATCTCTTCTATTGCTGAAGAGTCCTAGCAAAGTTTTACTTACTCGTTTCTTTCTTTTTAGTGAAAGTGACATGTGTTTGTAAGAGAGCATACAGGGAATATAACTAGGGATAAAAAAGAAATTGTCATCCATAATCTGAACCACAAGAGTAACAAATGTGACGTTTTGCTTCCTTTTCATTCCATGAGTAATTACTGAGAGTACCATAGAGGTACTGTGCTAAAAAAAGAACATTTACTTCTAAGCACCGAGTAAAATGTTAGAAACAAAGCACCTTTCAGAACTTAATGTTGTATTTGCTTGGGCAAATACAATTTTCAGTAGAAAAGCGTGCGGGTTAAACACATAGTCAGTGGTTCTCACTGCATCAGAGTTTGTTCGTGTGTTTGGTTGCTAATGATGGTTGTGTACAAGATTTAAAATACCCATGCATTGCTCTGTAGAAATGCGACCTTCTGCTAGTTGATTTTAGTGAGTACAAGAGTTGAGAACTGTTGGGCCAGGTGGATTACTTACCTAAATATTAGGAAACATACTCATTTTGCTATGATGGATTACATCAAAAGTTGCTTCAAACCCTATGCACCCAAGATAACCTATAAAAGGAGCAGGTCACGTTGCCTGTGTTGTGCTTTATCTTATTGCTAAAGAAATAGATAGAAATGGAGGGGAGAAGGCTGGGCAGTTTGGCATGTACCTTTAATTCCAGCACTCAGGCAGCAGAGGCAGGAAGATCTCTGTGAGTTTGATGCCAGCCTGGTCTACACAGTGAGCTTCAGAATAGCCAGAGCTACATGGTAAGATCTTATCTCAAAACAAAACAAACAAACAAAAATAAACAAATAAAAATGGAGGTTAGGGAGTAGTTAAGCATATCAGCTTCTCTTCCAGATAACCCAGGTTTGATTTCCAGCACCCAGTCGGCAGCTCCCAGCAGTCTGTAACTGCAGTTCTAGGGGCTTTGATGCTCTCTTCTGGCTTCCTTTGGCAGCAGCCATGCATTTCATGCACAGGCATATTTGCAGGCAAGATACTCATACACATAAAAATTAAGAAGGAAAACAGGAAGGATGAATGGAAGGCAGGCCTGCCTTCCCTAGTTGTGCAGTTTGTGGGGCCACATGACCAGCGTCTAGCCAAGTGTCATTTCATCATCCTTGTCTGAAACTTCAACATATAAGACAACCTTTTTTTTTCTAATGAACTTAAAGGTGCCATGTGGACAAAGACAGCCCTGAAAAATGAAATCATGTTTGAAAATCGGTGGTAAGCTAGTTTGGTGTTTTAGCTCCTGTGCTACTGATGGCACTGCTTGTTAGCATTAGCCTAACTAAACTTTTTAATGTTAATTAAGTAGTGCCAGGATGTGGAGGAGGAAATACTGACAAGCTGCAGTAGACCCTCCCACAGACAGAACAAAAATAGCTCTCATGGCAGTTATTGATCATGGGCTTCATTAGTCATGCTGAAATATACTTCTTGCAAAGAATATAGAAAAGTAGGTCAAGTAAACCATCATTGACGGCCTTACTCAATATTTATCAATTTTGTATGCTGAGTTTATGTAAAATAATTTTAGCCAACTAGATCATTATTTTACTTTTAACCAATTAGTTTTCTACCAAAGTAACCACTGGATTCTACCCATCTTTCCACAGAAAATGTACTTAACAGTGTGTAAAGAGAGTTCTTTGTATGCTGTACAAATCGGGTGTAGTGTCTTCTCAGTTACTAGTTGCTGTGAGCGTCTGAGAGCAGAGGAAACATGGCTGCTTTCAGAAGTCCATGGACAACTGAGCCCACCTTTCTGAGTGAAGCGGAGTCACGCTGCAGGCGGGTGACAAAATCTAACGTTTCTAATTGGTTTTACCAAATATGTTTTGAGTTTGAGTCTTGAACAGTAAAGTAGTAATATCTAAGTTTCTGCTTCTTTGATAAAAAAACGGAAACCCTGAGGCAAATATGATACTATATATTTATTTTGCAAAAAAATACGAATGAGGGTTAAAATCAAAAGAGAAATCTGAAATTAGCTTTAATTCATTCCTGCACTGATTCCCCACCACCACCCCACTTTCTCAGGCTCGGGACTTGTTTTAATGTTTCTATTGACTCGGACTTGCAGAATAGGACTGTGTAATAAAATGTCTCTTGGACTCTCTTACTGACTTAGAGGCAGCTTCCCTTAGTAGAAAGAGCTGGAGATATGCCTGACAGTTGGGTTAGATGTAAGAGACATCACTTCTCATTTTATATGGTATCCATATAAAAACCTCTGCTCACCTCTAGCTTATGTCCTCTGTGGTGGACAAAGACAGGAAGGTCCCTGGGGCTTGCTGTCGTCCAGGGTTCACTGAGAAGCCCCGTCTCAGAGGAATAAAGGAGAGAGTGATAGTTCCAAATACCTGAAGGCCTCTTCTGACTTCTCTCTGTGTGTTCGCGCGCGCACGCGCGCGCGCGCACACACACACACACAGAGAGAGAGAGAGAGAAATGCCTAACAGTTTGCAGCAATGTATATGTTAAGAAAAATGATGCTCATTTCTGGAAAAAAAATGCTACATGTTATCATATGCTCACTGTATGTAAACAGTTTCCAGGATCTTTTGCAAATGGTACCAAACACCATCTTAGGTGCACTTGGGAGGTAGAGACAGGAGGATTTCTGAGTTCGAGGCCAGCCTGGTCTACAGAGTGAGTTCCAGGACAGCCAGGGCTACACAGAGAAACCCTGTCTCTAAAAAATGAAAAGGGGGGGGGGGGGGAGAGTGTTGTGGGGCTGGCTTCGCTGTCCCAAGAATTAGTGCTGAAGGGCTAATGGGGGCTTCCTTATGCCCTCATTCAGAAAGCATTGAACACCTAGCAGATTCTTGGTTTTTTTTTTTTTTTTTTTG